>JAMKCH010015463.1:0-24478 GCA_023653785.1 Ophioderma brevispina
AGGTGCAAAGCAGGTGAATGTATTACTTTCCCGCAAAGATGGCCGCTAATCTGAAACACGGATAACCTCTATTGTTTTTAAGTTTTGATGAAGTAGTAAGTAATCCCCGGTTCTGTAGCACGGAGAATGGTTAAATCGCACACTTATCACGGCCATACTCCCAGGAGAGACTGCAGGATCGTCCCCTTATGAGAGCCAGAACTGGCTATGTCCATTTTGGAATTTTCCGACCATCCATGGAATCAACGAGTGCGAGGCCTATATATCAATTTTGAAAAAGTATAAGTAACATGAACCTGGAAGATTACTTCTTATTCCAGATTTTCAAATACTTCTTATACTTGATTTTCTTATTTTTGTAAGCAAAAATCAAACTTTAAACTCATCTATTTCAAAATTCCATTTTTGGACATCGCCAGTACTGGCTCTAAGGGGACGGACTGTTCTGTACTTTTGCCCAAGACAAGAAAGTGTGTTATATTGCTCCTGAAACACCAAATCGCAATCTAGAATTGATCAACTGTTCTTAACATCCAACATCCCAAGATTTGGTATTTTTTCAATGAAATATCCAACTGATTTAATGTTTCTAAAAGCTAACAATATTATTGTATAATCCAGGAAGCAATAATGTGCTTACCCTTAAGTTACTGGTTTGCATTTAAAATTGTGCGAATAATCCCAACACGACAAAAACTGTTAAACCCGTGTACTTTATGCTTACATACTTTAAAAAATCAGAATTCTCATCTACTCAACTCAACTCAACAAATCAACTTAACACAAGTAACATGTACTTTATAAAAGTTAGCACTTTTTATACACACCCCTTCAATTAGAAATCGAATACCCCACCAAGTAACTCGTCGGGTGAGTGCAACGTGCAAGAAGGACGTAAGTGCAATAGCACGTAAGTGAGAAAGCCTTTGGTTAGTGGCTCTTCATTAATGGCTCTGGAAGCGACTATCGACCGTCGCTTGAAGAACCATTTCAGTGCAAGAAATATATATGAAATGATGGTTTGACCTCAAAATATTTGCAACAGAAACAATTTTGGCGTTGTTATACTTAAGCAATGATGAGAGAAGAACATATCAGAAGTCTAGAAGTAAAAGTAGCGGGGAACATGTATTTGCAGGGAGGCAATGTTTATACAGGAAATATAAAGTAGGTATGATTGTACTGAATTCAATACAAACATTCTGGCCATGTCCTAAAGATTAAAAAAGGAATAGTTTGCCATATCCGTGGGTTATAGTTTAAAAGTTATAGACAAAGGTTCAAAGTCATTCTGGGTTAACATTTTCTGAATGGCCCGATTCTTTTCAGAATAGTCGGAAATTCTTAATAGTCCCAAAGGACCAGGGAATGTAATGCGTGCACTAATGTCACTATTTGGTCATGTAATTATAGGTCAAAATGTAGCAATGGCCTGAATATCCTATGGGCCAATGATGCTTACCACCAAATGTACATACTAAATTGTCAAAGGCAGAGCATCAAATATGCATTTTCTTCTATAGGATATGACCAAACAATTTGAGACTATTTTCGTCAAAATCGGAGCACTCTGAAAGAATTACCCCAGGATGACCTTGAACCTTTATGAGCCTATAATCCTGAAAATAATGACCGTAGATATGGCAAACTATAATTTTTTTATCCTCATGACCAGATGAATAAATTGGTTTCAAAACAATGAGACCTGTTTTACTTTTGACTTTTACCATGTACAAAATTTGTCCCTTATGTTTTACATGTTTCACTTTTGACACCTTATTCTGTGACAATTTAGAGGTATGATAACACAAACATTGATTCTGTTAAAATTTTTGTTAGGACAAAAAACAACACTCTTGCACTACATGAGCCATACTCAGGAAAGATAAATCGACTTATCCTATTACATGGCAGCACACGGACATATCATATGGCAGCTATTGCTCTTATGACCTCCTCGCACTCGCACGACGATTTCAAATTCGCACCCCTCTACAGAGAGAAATATATATATATATATATATAAACTTAGTAAAAATAGAACTATCATAATTATGTAAAATTTTACTTAATTTAGGTAAAATTTACTTAATTTAGGTAATATTTTACTTAATTTAGGTAAACATTTTACTTAATTATTATAGAGTTCTATTTTTACATAGCTTGTGTATTTTTACCTTTTTAGAGATTAAATCTTCCCCAAGAGAGAGTATCGATTTTAAATTAAAAAAAAAACATTTGCAATACAACTGTGGTGGATAAAGACAAAATTAGTGCATCTAATCCTATGTACATCAAATATTGTAAACTTAAAATATTGCAGATTTTTGTAAACTGGAACAATATATATAAATTACTGCAATAACATATTACACATTAAACATTTACAATGAATGCTAACATTTTCCATATGCAACAAGACATCCAATAGAATGAATTTCTATATATGAAACACATGTAGGAACTTTATTTATAACCTTGATGCTAAACAACAGGACAAATGTGCACCTAAAATTAAAAGAGTTAAAGATAATTTAGCGTTTCTTTAAAAGTTCATTTCAAATGATGACAGATTAAAATAGCCAGACCCCCTGGTCGGGCCTATGGACGGCCTAGTTTCCCTAATGATAACTTCCCCTCGATGTGGCCCTTGAACAATTCGGTGCAATTTCTTGCTTTGTTGCGAAAGGGTTATCGACATGGAGGCCCAAGGTCCCAACCTCTTATAAATTTTCAGTTACTAGAAATTGGTCTCCAAAGAAGGGGGCATGCACTATGTAGTTCAGATAGCAGTATCGAATTGGTAGCCAGAAAAATACCATAGATTGTTCGAGGCCATGCAAGGAGTGGAGAGATTTTGCACCGTACCTTACGTGCTGTATAAGATGTTAAAAGTGGCGGCGTTCAAATAAAGACATCGTTCAAAACAAACCCGCAGTAATTACGTATGGCATAGTGTCGTGCATCAAAGGCTTAAACCAGTTATTCTAAATTACTTATCTAAATATTGTTAAAGGGATTAGCAGCGATAATGCGAGAGACTCGAAAAAATGTGGAAATGCATGTTTTTAACTTATAAATCAGGGATAAGCGTGTACAATCCATATACTGCTTTAATGTAGGAAAAACCACCAAATAGTGAAACAAATTTGAGGAAATTTGTCATACCGTCTCCTGCAAATAGACATACAGCGACGGCGTCTCAAAATCTGCACTAAACAGCTGATCGTGGTTTACATCAGTACAGAATAAACAAAGATCAATAATGATTGTGTTTGAGGTCAAACTGTATTGATCATGGTACACAATATCACGCTGAAAATCTGTGATACTCACTGGGAAAGACTTTTTTTTATCTCAAGTGGGAATTTTGATACGCACGTATAGAAATTACAGAATCAGACAAAAAGTACTGCCTTGTCTTTAATACACGGATTTCAAGCCAACCACTTGCAGGTTATGTTCACATATCCATGCCAGTAACAAAAATATAAAAATCTGAATTTTGATGATTTTTTTCGATGTTTAGATACAATCTAATACTGAGTTCTTGTACTCTGTTTTTGTACACATTACCACATAGGACCATCTATTTTAGGATTTGCAGGACAACAAAAATGAGATCAGCGAGATCAAAAGCAGTTAGTAATCACAATCTCCTTAGTTTCAATGTGGCCATAAACTGTAAAAATACTATAAATTTTACAGGAAAATCCTGGAAGCAATTCTACCAACAAATTACCGTAAAATTTACAGTATACTGTAAACATTAATATAATCGAAACACTCTAAAACATTATATTAGCTTATATTTGGTGAGTTATTACAGAGATTTGAATGAAAACCTGTAAAAGCTGTATTTTTAAGTGGTTTTGATGGCAGAATTGCTGCCAGGATTTTCCTGTAAAATTTATAGTATTTTCCCTCTAAATTTAGTACTTAATTGTATAATTGAAGATTCATCGGTGTATAATAATGTTGTTACTCATTAAAATTCGAATAAAGGCTTCATTTTTAAATTTTGTCATTATAGGCCTGAAATATTGGACATAAAATTTACAGTACTTTCCTGTATTTCCAAATTACAGCCAAATACTGTATTTTTATAGGATTTTCCTGTAAATCGCACTGTAATTTTTTACAGTGTAGCACAGCATTTTTTCGCACGTATGTTGACTATACTGCCGCCAGAAGCAGTAGGGTGGTTTCTTCCACAATTCCAAACCAATTGATATTTGAGCATTTCCCCTCGTCTCAATTGTTAAAAAATTATTCGCCCTATTTTTAAAATTGGTTTTTCCACAAAATGCGCGAAATAACCCATACTCGCAAATTTTATAAGTAAAGTGCCAACTTTCTTGGTATGAAGTTGAACGGATGTCGCTTTACAATCTCCAAAGGGTTTCATTGCTACAATTGCTTAATGTTAGGAAGACTTAGAAGTTGTTGAATAGTATACATTTGTTATCAAAATATAGTTTTGTGTTATACTTATTACTATTAGTAATTATCTCGGAAACAAATTGTGTTTTTGAGATAACCATCTCGGGTATCGCTAGAAATGTGGATAATAACAATATGTTACGTTTCTCAATAAGCATGTTTCTGAATAACTGCAATTACTAAATGACAAATGACGGCTCTTGAACTTCTGAAAAAAAAAATCTCTGGTATCTTCATCTTGATTAATTTCCCCAAACATAACATTCGACGGATACGTCTTTCTTTCCTCTCATGTATACATTTCCTTAATTGCATCGTTCTAACACAACGGCAGAAGATCCTGAAATACAATTGAAGAAAAAAAGTAATAATTAACTAGCTGCAACGGACTTTACTGAATATGTATCACTCTTTTCCTGCAGATGGCCATCGCAATGCAAGTGTTGAAAAAAAAAAAAACATGTGCGCTTGTCCGGACTCGAACCGGCAAACTCCGTATTACTATATCACGACGATCTTACCAATTAAGCTAACAAGGCAAGGTTGGCAATGGAGCGATAGATATCATCTACATGTGTTAGGTCCGAAAGGTGTCCATCACTTTCCTAGCGAATAACATCAGAAAGGTATATTTGCATACACGATTTACGGTATATTTGGTTTGAAATTTTAACTGCTAAGTTCTCCAGGTAGACAACACTTGCTTGCGCTGCTCATCTCCAGGGAAAGATTAATAAATATTCATCCTTGTCTACTTGGAAAACTGGAGTTTTTATCGTATGAATCGGTAGTAGTTCAGTGTTCAGCTCTCCAAATGAAGATAATTTATTTATCAGTATATCGAGGCCACCGGCCTTACAATACAATGTTATAATAATATTACAATCAGTCTCTAGGAGTTCTTTTCTTGTAAGCATGCAAGATAAATTTTGATACAGACTTGACGGAGTTTACATCAAAGATACAAAATAATTTAAGTTTGGCATGTGTTCGTGCAGAAAACGAGTACGTTCATTACTATATATGGGGCCAATCAGGAAGAAATTGTATACATCTTCAATGTCACCAGTGTTACAGAGCTTACAAATACGATTTGATCTGGGAATATTATACCACCTTCCGCGCTCATTTTCTAGGTCCATAACCCATTCTTAATTTGGTAAAAAGTATTCTTTGAGTACGAGTTTGTATGATGTCAAAATAATCTTCAACGCGAAGATCTTGGGCCTTAAGTACTGTACCAATGCAGATTCGATGTGCTATGGAAGAAATTAGTAATTTTTCATGTTCTGTCTAAGAAGCTAGCCTATGATACAAAACATTTTCGCATAGCATCAAAGCGTACCAACAGAATCAAACTTAAAGGTTTAATTCTCTTGAATCTAATGAATCCACAAGTGAACGTTCTACATGTTCTAAGATCACGAAAGACATCTTTGTGGGCCCCGGATATCCCAAAAACATTTATTACATACCTTAAAACAGCAAGATTTCGTTGTTGTTAACATAGTTTGGACTCGGTCCTTCATAAGGACGTAGTTCTAATCCCTGTGCAGGTTTCGGTAATTGATTACTTTGCTGACGGCGACGGAACTGACACATGACCACTACCAGTAACAATATCACTATAAGTTGGACAGCCAACACACCCAAAACAATCGCGATTAGGGTCCAATTAGAAACGCCTCCTGCGTCATCCTTTGAACCAGTACCTGTTGAAGAGGAATGATTATAATGATTTATTGGTTGTTGTAATGGGAAAAATAGCTCAAATAGCATTGACTACAGACATCACGCTAGTGAATAAACCTCATATTGTTCCTCATCAAGGAGAGTAGACGCGCAAGCGCTGGCGCAGCACCAGGCGGGACGTCCCGTAATTACAACACAAGTGGGAACAATGATGGGACCAAACTTCACGCGTGACAGCTGAGTGGAAGTCTTAATTCCTATTTCTCACATGCTACGCATACCGCTAGGGTAGTATACGGCGAGGTGAAACAATACCTACGCACAGCCCTCAGCCATGCGACCAGATCTGCTTCGAGTAACACAGTTCCAGTTTGTGCTTGTTCCGATTTTTTGAATGAATTAAGAGTAACATTTGTATTGTAATTTGATATTGTGATTAAAGGCGCATTTTATTACATATGTATTACTACAGATTATTTAAAGGTGTGAATACCTTGTTGCAATAATCACCAAATTCCAAAATCAAGCAGGTAGACGGTGGACACACCGCCGCCCAAATGAGAAACTTGTCCAACTGGACTATATTCTGAGTTCAGAAAGAAGTGGTTAACAGCATTAAAACCAAAAAGCCTACAACACTTTTGAAGATGTAAAATCTGATCACAGAATTGTCTCTACAGGAGCTGAGTAGTAAGTTATCGTTCAGAGTAAACCCCCTCCCGAGATACTATGAAACAATTGACTGGGAAGGTAGTGGGCGGATACAAAAGCTTTGTTGAGCAGTATACTCTAGCAAGTAAAACAGGGTCAACCACTCTTGTTGATGAGCTTGAAGACAAGAACTCAAGCGCAGTATATGATGTCCTCACTTAAGCAAACAAAGAAAGAAATGGCATTGGAGATGCTACCCAGGAGTGCAATGGTTTGGGGTGGATAATAATTATAGCGGGCTGTTTTGATATTAGGTGTATCGGTGCGCATGGCTACGAGCGCATAGTCTGTAGCCATGGCGCGTATGTTCCAGGGTATTATGTTTGATATAGATTACTTTTGCAAGGGGAAGTGGAGTGGATATTAGCTTTTACGGAGGAGGCGCCGGAGGAGCTAGTGGCCTAGGCTTCCCTTACGAAACCTCCTTGACGATAAATATTTGTATGCTATTCCCTATTCTCTCTTTTTTATTTTCGCTATTTTCTTACAACGAGCTCATCCCCCGACACGTAATAAGGGTAGTAGGTTTAAGTAATTATCTGTTTGAGTATGCAAAGTAATTTAACAGAAGCATGATTGATGTGATGAACTTCATATTTTTTTTCTTAATTTATCATGATAGTACTAAGCTCTTTTGAACAAAGGTTTTTTAAGAGATGCTTTTTTAGTCAATGGGACCGAGATTTTTGCCCATAGTAAATGAAGTTGTAGCAGTAGTTTCACAAATACCTTTGGAAACCCCAATTCCCAAATCGCGCAGATCGTGTCCTACCCTTCCTGGACAGAACCACAATGTATACTCTCACATCTTGATCGATTACGCTGTGACAACAGAGATACAGAATGATTGATGTTTGCGTATTGTAGTTATAAACGGTAACGAGATGAATAGTTTGGTTCACGTGTCAGGTACCAGGTCAGTGTCAGGTATCAGATATCAGTTTGCGCTTCGGGGGCGACCGATATAATAAAATCGACTATGTTAAATCGGTCTGGACATGACCGTCGCCCAAAGGCTATTATTTTTTTCCAAAGACACCGTGTATATGTCTCAACAGTACAAAATGTACCTTTTCCCTAGATTCAAAACCGACCGTACCGATGACGATAATTCGGTTGGTTTTTTTTCCAATGTAGGGATACTACCTATTTTTAATGAATGGGTCCCCCGAGCAAAATAATAATAAACCAATCAATGCCGTTACGTCATCAATCTTTCTTTTTTCCAAAAAAATTGGCTGTATTCCCATAATAACAATTCCTTTTTAAGATTCCACATCTGTATAGTGTTCTTTAATAATTAATATTCAATGTCCCCGCATTGATAGTGTGAAAAAAGATGGGTTCCATAGTCTACAAACTGAAAAAAACATAGTAGCCGGCATAAAACCCTTACCGTGGATCTGAAGGAGCAGGGACGGATCCCGTTGTTAGTTCTAGCAGGCTTACAGCACTTGCGCGCGGCTGCGGGGTTATGCGTCTAGAAGAAAGAAGAAGACTACTGGTATAAGCCTCCATTTTTGATTAAACTTTTAAAAATATATTTTCTCCAAAATTGTTTTTTATTTGAGAAAGATTTCTCAAGGGAAAAAGAACCTGTTTCTATAAAAAAAAAGAGAAGGGGAATATCCCTAGTTTGTTTTGCAAGCTGCACCTGATTAGATGATGTCAATAGGGGACGTGGGGAATTCCCCAAGATGTCTAAACTTAGAAAAACTGAGTCAACTGGTTTAGGTTTGGAGATCAAAATTATTGTAAGATAAGGGAATTCCCCACAAAGTTATGGAAAGTGATGTGGATTCAGATGAAGTAATTGATGTGATTTCAAGTGGTCAGCTTGTGCAAGGTTATGTTATGCATGATTTGGGGTAATATCTATTTTAGGAATTGGGAACTTTGTGAAGCTCAGTATATATGGAGATTGCGGTTAAACGTCTCGCTGTCAGCAGTTGTTTTTTTTTTTTTACCCCAAGGGGGGGCTATACAGTATGGTTATAGCTAGTTTTATCTACAATAATGGTAGATTATGCTCCGCACAGTTGCCAGGATTTATTATTATTTCCAAAATCATTGAGGCAGATGTTGTAATTATTCTACTGTCGTCTTTGAGCGAAAAACCGAAATTGCTGGGAATCAAAATAGGATGCCACAATTGTGGACAGATAGAAATCGTGGTGATTTCTTGGACTGATATACTGGGATTTATTATCGTCGAAGGGGGAACTTAATTTAAACCTTGTCGTCTTGAACTGCTGGACAAAGTTACCTTCAGGACTAAGAAGATTCAAATGGAATATACATGAGGATTTATAATTGTGACTTTGCATGCTGTCATTTTGAAGTCTTCGCTGTGAGGACATATCATCGCTTAACTGCAACGCCTCTTGTGGAAATTAATGGACATTCTTCGAGGAAAAAAGTATTAACTATTGTGTGTATTGTGTAATTTTACATATATATACTGAGTGTTTGGGACATACCATGAAATTCTCGAACCAATTACAAATCATTAAAATATGTTATCTTATATAAAATTCAGATCATTGTGCACAAGGCTCATTTATTTGGTTTGAGAAGGTATTATTTCTGCCCTTAGGGCGTCCACGAGACGTCATAAACCTACTGCTTTGCCTTAAATGACAAAGTCAGCAAAGCCAGAGGAAAAACCTAAAGTCTGCCAGCTAAGAAGCACATTCTAAAATCCATCCAGAAGCTCCAAGCAGAACATTGATGCTGTTAAAAGCTGCCATTTAATGATGCTTACAATAGTGGTGATTAGAGGTAGGGCATGTTAAGTCCAAGGCTGAAGCACTTGATGCCTACATCTTGGAAACAAGCATTTGCTGATGGGCCTGGGAGGCCTTGAGGGAGCGGACCGATAAGAAGGCCACCGCACCTATAAGAATCAAGGTGATGAAACAACTGAAGAGCGCCTTAACACATGGTTTCCGCACTTTAGTCTCACTTGGCAGCCAGTCAGAATAACACTACCTTGTGATGACCCCTTCTTCAATCACAAGATAGCAGACACCCTTCCATCCAAAACTGGACCTTTCACTATAGAGGAGTTCAGAGCTGCCTGAAGAAACTGAACAACACAAGACACCTGGTCCCTGACAACATTCCTGCAGTAGTTTGGAAGAATCCACTATTCCATGATCAAATGTTGGAAATTTTGTTAACAACACCTACATTGGGAACAAATTCCACAGATGCCTTTGCAACACATTCATCATTCCTCTACCAAAGAAAGGCGGACTCCAACAACCAAAATCCAGAGGAATCACACTGTTCACCATGGCCTCTAAGATCTACAACTCCATGCTGCTTGACAGAATCACTCCTACATTAGATCCCATTCTTAAGAAGGCAACAGAAACGGTTTTCGCCAATGCAGATCAAACACTACCTCGATATAGAGCATCAGCCCAAGGTTTGGTGAGGACGAACGAGATACCAATATCTGAACACGGGAAATTTCAGAGAAAAAATATAAACTTTTGCAATCTGAAAGTCTGCGGGGACCCGTTATTGCGTGTAGCCCCAGGAGAGGGGTAAAGTTACTCGGGGGTCAAATGTGTGAACTGCTCTAATCTAATATAATATAGCTCAAATTCTTCCTTAGGTAAGCAGCGTAAAAATTCAATTGGGTCACACGCGTGTGTGCTTCCTTCAAGTAATTTGGGAAAATAGGCTAAGTTCATTGTTTATTCTAAGAAAGGTCAACCCGGTGCAATTTTACCAGATTTGTTTGTAACAATATTTTTATTAATGTGAAAAGTACTTGAATCCAAATATGAAATGCCTTTGCACTTTTCGGCATCTCTTGTTGTTATTATTGGAAGGGGTACAAAAATTCCCTGTAGGACTCTACGGGGACGGGGGACATTATACCCTTCCATATGAAAGGGAACCAACCTATGCAAAATTAAAAAGCATATTTTGAATCAGTATCATTAAATATGTTTTTTAAATTTGTTACAAGGAACTTCTTGTGGATACAATGTTGACCGTTTTGAATAAAACAAATGGACCTTTAACTATTTCACAAATATTGAAAGGAAAGCACCACACACGTGTGCCCCAATTGACTTTTACTCCTGGAACCTAAGGAATAATTTGAAGACTAATTTCATTAGATTTAGAGAGTTTCAAATATTTGACCCGTAGATAGAAAATTTACACATCTACCGGGGCTACACGCAACAACGGGTCTCCGGCAGACTTCCTATTTTCAAAAGGTTATATTTTTCTCTGAATTTCCCGAGTTCGAGCTATTGGTATCTCGTTTCGTCTAAACCAAAACCTTCTGGGCTGACGGTCTAATAACTTGCCCTCAGAAGGATCATAGAAGAATTGAGAATTTCCAAGGAAAAGCTTCAATTGTGTTTGTAGATTTTTTCCAAGGCGTTGACAGTTGTTGTAAAAAAACAGAAATGTATGCGGCATATTATTAGCCAACTACGGTGTCCCAGATGAGACAGTCAAGGCAATTGCCATCCTGTATGATAACCCAATAGCCTTTGTGCAGACCATGGATGGGCCACAAAGGAGTTCATATAAAACTACTGGAATACCTCCAAAGGAGATACTCTGGTTCCTCCATCTTGTGTAGTCGTGTGATGATTCCATCCTCAGACAGAGTCTTGACATCTGAACGACAAAGGACTCGCCCCATTCAAACCCAAGCGTTCTAGACGTACCATAAGTCAGCACTCACAGACCTTTACACCAGATGATCTTGCTTTCTAAAAAAAAAAAAAAAAAAAAAAAAACGTGATATGATATGTGGTGCACACGATCGGATAATTCACTTGGAATGCGCAGGACAAGTCGGTCTACATCTTAATGGCTAAGGGGACTAGAAGGGTGGCTGTCAGGTGGGGGGGAGAGTGGTCATCAACCTATCTGCACACCCTATGGAGGAGCCAATCGGGGGGGGGGGGGGGGGGGGGGTCGGGGGACTTCAGGGTCTGGGGTCTTATGTTGCCGACGGCAAGGGGGACTTCCTGTCACGCAAGGGACAGGCTTGGAATGCCTGCAAGGAGCTGCGCCACTTGTGGCGGTCTGGTGGCTGGATGAAATTCCTTTAGAGCCTGTGTAGAGAGATATCCTGTGATATGGATCTGAGACCTGCACCATGAAGAAAAGAGCTACAGGACAGACTGGATGGGCACCTACACCAGCTTCTTATGCGAGTACAGGACATGTCTGGCGTGAGCACAGACCAAGGCACAGATATGGAGATGTCCCTTCAGTTTCGTCTTATGTTGCCGGGCGCGTGCACGGTTTGGCGGGCCGCTAGTCGTCGTGCGATGATAAGAGTCATCGGACGTAACGTGTGGAAGTTGCCATGCCGAGGGGAGGGGGTCGGCGCCCCTTTGGCTGCATTGGTGTGGGTGCTCGACATCCAGTGGGATCCATCGAAGTCTCCGGCTTGGTGACGGACGGGGACATTTGGCGCTGAGTGGTGAACAGCATCTCGGCTCGGCTGCGTTAGATAGATAGAAGATAAAGATTTAATGCTCCCAGGTATGGCATTATAAAGATGCAAAAACAGCTTTCACGCGCTTAGGACTTTAAATCATTTTATTACTAAATTAAGAATAAAAAAGAAGTAACCTTTTACGTTAGTGTGGAAAAACACTGCTGACTAGCAATGCACTCCTGGGCGAATTGGAAAATACTTTTATGAAGTTAAAGGCAATGGAGAAGATGTGAAAACATAGTCATCCATCACCAATCATCATAGATCATAAATCACCACTAATATTAAGTAACGTATCTTCATGAAACTATATGACACAATAGTGGGTGTGTCGTTAAATACTATACCTTCTCCTTCCTAAGTTAAAGTGTTCATGGTAGGTATGCAAACTAATAACAAGCGTAAATCTAGCTGTTTATGTCAGAAATTAAATTCATTAGGGCAGATTATCCATTTTTAAGAACTCTTCTTTTTTACCGTTTCTACTTCAATATTGAAAGCGGGCCCACTTGTATACACTTACGGACTAAGTATCGTTGCGAAAAATTTGGTTTGGATAGTAGAAGCAATAATGCACATTAAAAGGGACCCTATTTCACTGTGCTAACATTGATGGTTACCATTAAAACGTTTTATATTTTTATATTGATAAAAAAACGGACTTGAAGCCTCAAAATTTCAGGAAAAAAATGAGAATACAGGCCCTTTCAGCTAATATCAAAGTTGATACGTGTAAATTCAAGGGCGTCCTATAGCCACCTTTAACGTACATACACCAAATACAATTAAACATGCGGGCACTGATGTATCTGCTCAATATAGATGTAATCATCTCGTTATTGTTCTTTCATGCCACTAGAGACAGTCCGTTCAGCCATTTCATTCCAAGAAGGCTGTTAAAAAGGATTATAACACTAAGTTAGAAGTGTACATTCGTGAAAAAGTTGGAAAACTTAAAAAAAAATGACCTTTGCAAAGTATAATTAATATACATCAAAATTGCTGATTGATGGAATCACACCACTAAAAGAAACTAGGTGTGTAGCAGACGAACGTCAAGATGCGAGGACAGTGTTTGGCGTCGCAAAAATCACAAAATTATGGCACTTGCCAAATGAAGAGTCACAAAATGTTGAAAAAGTTGATGTCTTCAAATGAAATTTGAAATATTAATATAATGGTGGACTGTAACAAAAATTTGGGTGGTAAAGATTTTGGTGTGCCATATTTGTATAAGTTCTGAGGGTTTGGGGAAACTCTGCAATTTTAATTTTCTAGTACGATTTCAAACTAGGTGTGGGAATCGTTTTGAAACCATGCAAATCTTCGATGCTCTGCAGCTAAAAAATCAGCCTTCATCATAGAACTTTTTCATTTTTGTTGAAGAGCTATGGTTCTAATCTTCCAAAAAAAATCCAGTTTTGAAAATAACCAGCTCGCTTTATAGCCGAGAAATGACGTTTTGTGAGAGGTCATTTGGTACCACGAGTCTATGGGGAGTTATGTAGTAGTGTGATTCCTACGCATCAACTATAGCGAAACACATAGCCGAAAGAAAAAAAATGTTATTTTTAGTAGTAAGCATATTTATGTTTGCATTAGAGTGTTTGCAAATTTGATCTGCTCTGAAACTTTCAAAGACAATGGCCGATATTGAAACAAAAACCAATACCTGAAATTGGGAGGAAAATTTCTCTAGAAAGTATATGGTCAGTCACCAAATTTAAACAATACCGGTTAATAAACGTTGTCATTGTGATTCGATAATCGATTGTCATGGCATGTTCAGTTTTTTGTTGGTTATAAGCTAGATTACAAATGGGACACCGTTTCAGAACGGACAAAAAGAAACAATTATGGAATTAGGCTAACATTTTTAAAGATAAAATTGAAAAATGCCTATTTGAAATATGAACTCAGTTTTCATAGGAAAATGTGCGGAGGAGGAGGCAAGTTGAGTTTGGGACGGTATTTCAATTTGACTACAGACTTCTTGTCTGAAAATGCTTGTACAAGATTGTGTATTATTTAATTATTTAACTGGGCCAAGGAAGCGCGGTCAAGTTAAAGGTCAAACATTGAGAGTTCCCATAGCAGGTGTCCATTAAACAGAACATAAAAGGCGTGTTTTTGCACTGATGTAAAGCAAAATACCCCATATTTAGGATAAAGGGACTTATTTACTTTGGTACAAAGATTGTTAACCTTTCTAATTTGTATTGAAGCAAATACAAAAATTCAGCTTTAGTTTGATAGAAATATAATCAATAAAAACACTGTGTGTATACAAGTGTGTGAGCCCGATGTTGTGATCCTAGGAGGATTTCTTCAAAGACAAAAAATGGACTATTTCATAGTCCGGGACTAAATCTCCTCTGTAAGTGACTCTAGTATTTGAGTTACCTGCACTCACCTACTAAAAAGTTGAAGCAATGTTTTTAGTTAGAGCCCTTGTCACGATAATTCGTTTCAATAATAAAAAAAATTGCAATGAGCAAAAGTTTTGCAACAGTCGATTTATAGTTCACTGTATGTGTATTGCCCCAATTGGAGGCAATTTGGGGGCCCAATGTTTAGAGGTTAGGGGTGGGGTAACACTTCTGAGCATTTGTTTTTTTTTGTAATTTCAAAACATGGAATCACAATGGTCCTATAATATTTATCCTCTACTAAATAAGAATAGTTTTAATAAGATTGTGTGATTTTTAAATCTATATTTCGGTGGGCTAATGCGGTTTAGTTAGAGCTATTTTAAGGTAATAAATGGAATTTTGGGTTCAAAATTTTGCAAATTTTGGCACTATTTTGCTTGTTAAAATGTTATCCATAACATATACATGATGAATTGAGCTAATTTTGTTTTCTTGTAGAAGATAACAATGCTGCTCAGTTTTTGGGGGAGAAAGTTTATTTGAAAGCACCACTTTGGTTACTTTTTTAGTAAACGGCTAATAAACATTACGCAATTTTCCCCCCCCAAAAATGCATAAAAATCTGATTTTTAGCATGTTGAAGAGTTAGGAACGATTGAACTTATTTTCGGGCTCCTGGATGGTACCAGAATGGCTCTAAGTTATTTTGAGGTTCGTTGTACATAAAAATGTACAAAAAGTCAGGGGGAAATAGCGATATTTACATGGTTGCCCTCCTGGTAACCAGTGACCAACTAGAGTGTGTGTTGAAGTTAAAGTAGAAAATAGTTGTTAGTTGTAAGACATATAACTTTTGAAGTTATTTACACCATATCATGTAATGAATCATGGTGTGTGCGGTTAGCAATAAACACCCACCACCCCATATTGAATCCGAGTAAGTACAGGTCATCTGAGCTACTTTATAATGTTGCCATGGAAAACTGCGCACCAAAGATGTATTTGGAACATTTAAGCATATTTTGAAAGTATATGGTATACACATTCCACAAAAAGTATTGACAAGGGTACTTTTAAAAAAAAGTAAGTTAGCAGAGCAGAGATTCGGACAAACTTGGGGGCAATTGTGCATTTTTTTTTATGATAATCTCTGAATTTGTACAAAAATTGGTTACCCCACTAAAGTGACAAGGCGGAAGGGATTCCATGGACCCCCACACTAAGTAAGGCAAACTTTCCGACAGATTTTTTGTACGAAATTTGTACCACACGTGAAGAAATAAGCACAACATAAGACACACACTAAATCAGAAAAAAAATACAATTTATTATTTGGGCAGCAAATAGGGGCAAAACATGTTTTTAAATTCTAATAAATTCCAATAAGCTCACACTTACATTCAACCTTTTGAAACTTATTTTATGTTGAGATATACTCCAGAGAAACCAAATTTACATATATTTAAACACAATTGGCAGTTTAGACAATCTAGATTTTTACGAGTGTTGCAAAATACACGTTTCATTTCCGATATAGTTTGTACAGTAACGGTTATTCCATCCGGAATGAAAACATTTGTTTTCAGCACATGTGTATATGTGCACATATATCAGCAAAAAAGGCTATGTTCTTTCGATTTTAAAATATTCTCAGATGACTTTCGTTTAATGCCCAAGGGGGGGGGAGGTTCCATGGGACCCCCCCTAATTACTTCTTTAAGGCTGGGCCGATTAATTTTTTTTTGTTTTGGAAAGAAGCGTATTCAAAAGTCAGACAATGTCAAAACAATTCGGAGAAAAAATCCATGCTAAAGCGACCAGAAAAAGTAAAAAGTGCTCACACCTGGGTAAAAAAGTGAAGAAAATGGTTTCTCTAGATAAAGACAAAGAAAAAAGGTGAAAAAGTTCATCATCGTTGGAGTTATCATGTCTATGGGGACCAAATAAGTCATAAGGTCTATGTAAATCCAGTGACTATAATAGTAGCCTTCCTTATAAGCTCTACTCCTGATATAGAAAACCACATGTGTATATAGTCACAACCAGAATGTGCAGTGGATCGCATCCCCATTTAGCACTGGCCCGCTGGCCCGCGGACAGTGAAAATTCATGTCGGGCCAGTAGAATTCAAAATGAGTGGCCATTGGGCCAGTTCAATTTTCAGAAAATGTAGAGTTGGTAGGTCTTATAATAAATTCCAGTTTACTTTCCGTGAATTATCATCAAAATTCTTCAGCCATTTTATTTAATTTTTCATACATTTTCGCTTTTTCAAAGATCACCAGTCACTAATTCAGTGCTGGCTCCCACTAGCTCCCACTGCCAACTTATGTGTTATTCCCTCTGTCAATCATATAGTTTTATGTACCTAGGAGTGAGGGCCAGTAGGTCCCTAGGATATACGTGCATGAGTGCTGTTTACGAAAAGTTATCTCTACATTACGACATAGTGTTCCTAACAGCGCACATACACACCACTATGAAAACTTAGCCTGGTTGAGCTATGTGAATGTGAAATTTCGTTCATGATCCGCTAAAAATCCTACAGTCCTTGAAAGCGTATGGACTTATCCGCAATGTTGTTAGTTATGAATGATGGCCGGGGACTCAGGCTAAAACATAAATTATGAGCCTATTAATAGGCGTGTCGTGGGTGAGACATCTCCCGATCGGGGTTTCTTCAACCAGGGGGCGGCATGCAGTAACAGTCAAAATTTCGAAGGGTTGAATCTCTGCATAATGGAAAACTCCACAGGTTTATTACAACCAATGCAAGTCAAATGATGGGTACGAGTATAAAGTTTAAACCTTCAGGATTTGCCATACAAAATGTCGGCTTATGATAAAATGTTTCAAAGATGATAGAAAAGGAAATAAGTTCGAAATATGACTTGTCAAAACTGTAGCGATTCAGGCCAAAGAAGAAAAAAACTAGACACGGACGATGCAGTAAATCCTCTGAAACTTCACATCATAATTCCGATTTTGACGCGGAAAGTAGCCATCATGATAGAAATGGTTTATTTTCTACACCTAATCTTTCCGATTGCACATGTGGGGAAATTTTATGCAGCTTCCACTGTAAATACAAATTCCAATGATTCAACAACTTGTCTGTTTCTCACAATTTCTGACGTCACGCAACGTCACTTTTGATGAGCATCCCTCAATCGGCGAAATATCCTACACAGTTTTCCTAATTGGTCACGCTGCTTTCGCGTTATTTTACAGAATTTACAAAATTAAGCATTTCTTAACCAATTACAGTGGACCAGGCCCTACAGGAAACAGAATTATAAACGAGTAATGAAAAAGATGCAAAAAGAGCGAGTACGGACTAGAGGTTATCTCCAGATATCTCCCAAAGTGACAACTGAAGACTGAGCAAATAATTATGTTTTGTAGAACATGAGGATAATTTTTTTTCCACATTTATAATTATAATTTTGTACTGTACAAACTACAAAATTTGTAGGTTGGATGGAAAAAAAATGAGTGCAAAAAAGTGAGTGCAAACAGACACTGAGGCTTGGGGAGGAGGGATTCGGGACACTGACCTGTGCATTCCTTTCGACTTCCCTACCTTGCCACAAAACTCATCAGATTTTAGCTCCATGGGGAAATTATGCCCATTTATCATCGCCACAGACCTCTAATTTGACCTAAAATGCAGTTCCCAAGTCCATATCTTGAAAAAAAATCATTTCGAAGAAAAAGAATTTATTCACAAATCGGTTCTCAAGCCACTGTTTTGGCGCTTTGCGCGCTCCTCCGCACACCCCAATCCTAAGTTGAGGCTGCCCAGTACTGAGGGCGCAAATATCGGCCTATTTATTGATTTGTTTGACATTTAGGCCAATTTCAAATTTTGGCTTAAGCAAGATTCATGACCATCAGCATGGACAATGGTTGGCCAGTGAGTTCAACTGCAGGCCAATTATGTTTCCTAGTTCCTGCCCGACGGGCAGTCAGAAAAAAAAAATAATCCACCCCTGGAACGTTGTCTAATTTTTGCCTTTTTACTTTACTTCCAAATTCCAAAACATATGTTGCATGGGCAATTTTACATAGCTGGACTCCTTATACTCTGACATACAATTTGGTAGGTTTAAACAAGATGGAGGAATTGGAAGATTTGCTCCTATGTAACACTTGCTTTTCCCCTAAAACCGTCAAGCTGAATAATGGGGCACATGGTCATCAAATCCACAATCTTCAACCAATTTTCCAATGCTAAGTTAGCAATAATGAATCAGCCATTTGTCACATACCATGGCGTATTTAGGGTGCGCAGGCGGGGGCGTGCGCACTGCTCACCGCGGTAGAGTAAAAAAGTAAAACACTAGCTGCACTGAAACTTTGCAAATTCCCTTGACTTATATAGAAATTGAAAGGGTTTAGTATCACTATTAACTACACTCACCAAGGGGAGTTTCCGTAACATGACCCGTACCCCATTTGACACCATTTTTCTGGAACACTTAAATTTGGCAAAACCCTTGACGCGAATAAAAATGTGCTTTATTTCGTGACGGGTTTTCGAATTCATAAGTGTGTCAGAAAAAAAAGTGATGTCAGATCGCGTCAGGTTACGGAAAACTCCAAACACCACAAGTTTCATGCACCCCACTAACTTTGAAAAGAAAAGATCAAACCTGGCATACTTCAAGTGAATCCACAGAACTCCACAGCAGGCAAAACGTTACACACAATCAAGTTGCCCATCAACCGCTTTTAAATGGCAAGTGAAGCAAAGAAGCCCAAGAAGATCAAAATAGGACATGTAAGAGGTTAGTGGCGACAAATTGGTTTCACCCGCCTTTTCAACATGGAGGAATTGGAATACGGTATTGCTAAACTTCAACCAGGAAAAGCAGTAGGCCTTGATATATTTCAACTGAGCAGCTGTGAAAAACTTCGGCCGTCAGTGGCGGCGTAAACCAGGGACATTCGAAAAGGGGGGGGGGGGGTAGGGGGGGGGCTTGAAGGGGTTGCCAAGGCTTTTTGAGGGGGAAAATTTGAGTCCTTCTCCATATAGACATTGTACAGAAAAGTATGTTTGGGGGGGTTGCGCCCCCGCCCCACCCCACCCCCCGCTGGTTGACGCACAACTTGGGCCCAGTAGCAAGGAATGGCTTCTTGAGCTCTTACAATTGCGTGCCTTATTTCCCACGGTTCCCAAAGACCTGGAGGACAGGTCACATGTTTGGCAAATCCTAAAGCCTAGGAAAGACCCATCTATGCCAAGAGATTATAGACCAATATCACTCCTCAGACATACCTACAAGCTATTTGAACATCTCCTGCTCTGACTTATCCGCTTGACTGAGCTATCAAAGGATCGCTTTCAAACCGGAGTTTTGTTTCAGCTAGGAGCGAAGAAGCGTCGATGGGCGGTAAGCTCAAGAATGGTCTACCACAGTGAGGTGCTTGCTCCTCTACTGTTTAACCTCTATACCACAAACAACCTAGGCGTGCAGGAACCAGTCGTTTTATCTATGTACGATCTTGGATTTAGTGCACAAGATATAGACTTCACGTTGTTGAAGAGAGACTCTCCTTCTACGTGCAAATGGCAAAGACACATGTGTGTGTTTTTTTTCATCCTACGCAACCGTGAACACTAACGTCAGCTTTAACATGTAACCTGGCTCTGGTGTAACACCCTGGAGCACTTTGATGAACCTGTCTTATAGGAGTAACCTTTGACCACAATCTCTCTATACGACCCACACCAAGAAGACGAAGAGTAAAGTAGGTCACGCACTATCTTGAACAAACTCAACTGGCAATAAGGATGGGGTGCGCGCCCACATACCTAAGATCGACGGAACTCGCCCTGTGCTACTCATGGTAGAGTATGCGTGCCCGTATGGAAATATCAACCCTGCCAAGAAGCTTGATCCAGAATTAAATGCCTCCTGCCGGCTACCACAGGATGTCTTCGTCCAACACCAACGGAGAACTTATACATCTAGCAGGAATTGCTCCAACAGAATCCGACCGTAGTGTAGCGAGATGCAAGAGTAGAGCCAAGTATTCTAATGTGCTGCACCTAATGTCTGGACAGAGACCTGCTGACAACTGCTTAAATCCAGCAGGGAGTTTCTAAACAAAGTTAACCTCGTGAATCAGTCTCTAAGGAGGACAAGAGCGTAGCATTGTTCTGAAAAGACAAGATTGCGTCAACAAAGTAATCCTATTGGTATTGATAGTGGTGTTTTTTGAGCATCTTCCACCTGGAAGCCGACTCATACATGGCTGAATGGCGATGCATAACAGATGAGAACCAGAACTAGACCATCTAAAAGTTCTGTGCAGAAGTGGGCTAATGAAGCCGATCCATACACTGCTGTGTTTGTGGAACAGCAAGGACTATGGAACATATCTTGGTCTGCCCCACTGTTGGAGCAAGAATGCACAAACAAGGACATTGCAGAATCCAGTTAAGCAGCCAGACATTGCCCTCATTTCTCTGCTTGCGATCAATTTGAGAATCGTGGTTGGACACGATAAGAAAGAAGACCTTGAAATGATCCTTCAAAATGTTCAGCACTGAATTGGTGACCATGATTAACGCATATGACCTATCATATAGAATACAACCCATATGAACCTGGACAATGGTTCTTTTTTTGAAAAAATCAAGGTGGCTGCAATGGCCCAGAAATTTAGGGTAGGAGATTTTTTTTTTTTTTTTTTTTTTTTGGGGGGGGGTGGGGGGGGGTTTTTTTTTTTTCTTTTTTTTTTCTTTGGCGGGGGGTGCCTAATTCCAAAACTGTAACAGAACTGACAGAATGCTCCTTTATTTCATCCACATAACCTTTGACCACAATCTGTGTACACCACATATGCGCCTTGGGACAGTGCTTATACTGGCCAATTTGGTGATCGTAGCATTTGGTTTGCGGCGGGGAAACAAATGGATAGATTTTCAAAGACCCATGTGACCTCTCACCACAATGGAAATGCACATTTGAACCTTAGGGCCCAGTGGTTCTCCTGATAGGTTTGGTTCAATCGGCCCGGCGTGTGTATGAGATACAGAAACCATTCTAACCTAATCAAATGACAGATTCCCCTTAAATCAACCTACCAACCCTGACTCCTCATATGCACCTTGGGTCAGAGCTTATAGGACAAATTTGGTGATCGTAGCATTTGATTTGTGGTGGGAAACAAATCTCCACAACCGGAGTAAACCGCATAGGAAAACTTGGACCAGTGGTTCTTCTGATCAAGTTTGAAAAAAATTCGATCGATTAAGCCCAAAATATTGGTATGAGCTATGAGTGCAAAACTATTGCCGCCTATATACAATAACGGATTGCCTAAACTAGCAAGTTTTGGGGTTAAAGATATGTAATACAGGGCTTTTCAAGGCTCGTTAGCCTTTTTGGTGGTGTTTAGCAACATTTTACGCCAATTCAACCCAGATGATAAAATTAACTTTTTATTGCTGAATTGGCGTTGACTTATGACCCTTCACATGTCTATGAATTTCTCAGGAAAGTGGTTTCTTGGGCAGCTATTGGAAGCCTCTTGGAGTGAAAACCTTTCCGGTCACTTAAAGAGAACATGAGGAGATTTCCAGAAAGGAAGCGCCCCCACTTTTTCTCGAACTAGTTTTTAGAGATTTGGGAATGCTTTACAAGGTATGAGATACACCTGAAGTGAATAAGCTGAATACGCCGTCTGGATGTAATAAGATGATGATTTAGTAGTTTCTGTCGTGCACGACAGAAAGTCAAATCATGGTTTTCTATGGGGGGAAACGAACCGATAGCAGGCAAGTTCAAAAACAAGGTTTGCGGTTTTTCTTTTGCACCTGTTTTACCATAAACCTCCGAACGTTCTCGGTAGGTGGTCTGCAACCGATCCAATGAAATTGAGAGAAAATCATTATCCTAAAAAAAAATCTCCTCCTGTCACTTTAAGTGTCAAACCCAATTATGGGGTGTGGTGGTATGGTAATAATTTGTTTGGTGACCGGTGCTCTACTACAATCTTAGCCAAATGTGTGGAAAACGACTGCTCTTTTTGCCGATTATTTGCCGTATTTCTCTTAAAAAGAGAAGATAAGGAAATTCATGTCAACTTGGGTGGGGAGAGGCTTGGAGCATCTCTATCCATGCACCCCTCCCTAATCCCCCACCCATCAATGTTGGGTCTTGTAGTGTCGGCAGAACAAATTTCAGGGATTCAACATTTGTCCAGGGGGGAGAGGGGGGCATTTACAAGTAGGCCTATAAAAGTGTTCCAACATTTTGGCAAAGATTGTATCAGTACTATTAGAAATAGGATTCATGCTTAACTTAATTGCCTGTCATTCAATTAGATAAATGATAGTGACAACGAAAACTTGTACACAATATCGGTACAAATAAGATGGTTTCATCTGAGTATCAATTACACTTTCCCCCTGCCTACTTTAGGGAATGGTCACTTTTAATCGGCATAGGCCATACTTTTATTGCGTTTTAAACTACATTTATGGGTTTAACAGCCAATTGTGTGCATATGCCAGTGTGCTTTTCGCGATACAAAGTGTCTTATTTTGTGTTAAAACTTATATTTATTTATAGTGTAAATATTCACTCATAAGTGAAATATTCACAACAAATAAAACTTTAGAAGATACGTTAAACTAGAAAAAGACCGTAATTGTAACATGTTAATACGTTTCATAAAGGGTTACGCGCTTTTATTGGATCCCATAGGGTAAATTTAAAATTCAAATGAAAATAACCGAATTCGAAAGGTAAGGACTTGATTTCGAACCGCGACCCTACCGCTTGCAAGGCGAGGTCTTTGCCCTCTAGCCAAACGGCTCCTTACATACTGCTCATTCGGTTCAAACCTAAAATATGTTTCAAATCAATGTCAATCGAAGAACGCGTTATAAACACAAACTACAACACGTAAATCAATGATGAGCCCCGATATAGACCATATTAACAATAGAGACGGACCCGGAGTCATGGTCTTTTCATATGGTTTGTCGTGTTGTAGCGTTTGATTTTTTAATTAAAGAACAATTGTCAGAGATAATTTATTCTTGAAAAATAATCTTTACCGTGGTATCGCAGTCATGGACAAGGTGAAATTATCGATCGTTGATAAAGGATGACTTTACGTGTAACAATGGGGTGATACATCTGTTTTCAGTAAAACTTGTAGAGCAATACCCAATTGATCTTGCGTTTTATAGATGCTTTAATCATCATCATCATCCTCATCATCATCGTCGGCGTAGTCGTCGTCGTCGTTTCGTCGTCCGTCGCGTCGTCCTCATCATCATGTATCATCATCATCATCGATATGTAAAGAGCGAAGTGGACTTTTTTAAGGCAAAGATCTCGCCTTATAAGCGGGAGTAGAGTTTTGTGGTTCGAAAGCATGTTCTGCCCTTTGGAATCAGTTATTTTATTTAAAAGGTACAAGTTTTCCGATTGTATCTTAAAGCGCGTAACATATGAAAGTATTGAAACCATGTTAAAATTGTATTTTTTATAGTTAACGGGTCTCTAAAGGTATTTATGTAAATATTACACTTATGAAATAAATATTACGTTGTTTAAACACAAAATAAGGACATTGTACAGCGGAAAAAAGAACACTGTCATCGTCGTCGTCGTCGTCATCATGCGTCGTCGTCGTAATCGTCGTCGTCCGTCGTATATAGTATGCCTCCTCCTCCTATCAACACCCCCCACATGAATATCACTGTTTAATTCATGGCTATATTCATTATACCAAATGCAGAAGGTGC
>JAMKCH010015464.1:0-23713 GCA_023653785.1 Ophioderma brevispina
CTTGTTTGAATCGTTTAAGTTTCAAAATTCATAAGAAGAGTAAAAAATAAATAGAGAATCTTTCTCACAAAAAATTTTTTGGGAAGTAAGAAGTATATTGAAAAATCATAACGTTAAATATGGTATGTCACTTTGACAATTACAAACGAATATTGCTATTTAGGTATCGTTTTCGTTCCGCAGGATCATTCAACAAGGCAATGTTAAGACTTCAGAAAGGCAAGAAGGCTTACTTAAAATCAGAGATAATGTTGTATGGGTCCTCCACTATTTGTTGTAGAAATTATTTTGTTTCTCTTATTAAACCTATGTTAAGTTATGATGCGAATATGGGCTCCGTTGTTACTAAAAAATCTTAATGATTCTAACTTAATAAATGCTGTGATAAACTTCCAAGTGAATCATTACATATTAAGGTATGTAAGCTATATTCGGAGTACACAAAAAACTACAAACAACGCAGTAAGAGGGGTTGGTAGTTTTCCTCCCCTCATATCTATGCGTCTATCCTATCGATAAATAGTGGTGGATTTAAACAACTCTTTTAAACTGCCATAAATCACTTGTATGTCGACGCCTTAATCGATAATAGAAAACTATGTGACACAGGTATATTTTCATGGTCATCTGGTTTGAAAAAACCCTTAACTATTATCAAGAAGATTGATGTATGGAATAGACTCACAATATATTAACAACTTGTAATTTAAATGAGACTATTTTAGGTAATCTTACACTGTTTATCACAATCTCTGGATAACCGTATACGTAATTTTCAACCAAACTTCTTCTTACTGTCCTCTTTCAAAACAATTTTTGTCCTTTAAAGTATACTTTCTTGTTTACTCGAGCTGAATTAACAAATTTTACTAGGCTTTAGATCAGCGCTCACTCTTTAATGATTGAGAAAGGACGTGCTTCAAAAACGATTCTAACCTCAACTATGTAAAACTTTGTAATTTAAACGAAGTTGAGGATGAAGTTTCATCTGTTATTAAATGTCCTTTCTATTCCAATCCACGAGCTATGATGATATCCAGCCTATTTCATGTATATAATTTTGACAGTTTATGCAATGATAATGAAATGTTCATTACTATAATGAGTGGAACAGAATTTGATTACCAGTTGTACATTTTTGTTAACTCTGCCTTCGAGTCACGTATTGCATTAGATAATCGAATTCGTATCAAGCTAAGTTTCTGTTATGCCGTCGTGTGCGCTTGCACAGTGACGCGATGCACGCAGCGCAACGCGAGTTATCCATAGCATAAATTTAATTTTGTTCTGATTATAATTTGTATGTTCTGGCTGTTTATTCCTTGTGTACCTGAGTTTTGTACATAATCATTACATAGGATTTAAGATACTTATTTTGGACAGGAGGTACACGCGCCTCACGTGGGTGGGCTAGCTGCGCGGAGTCCGGCGCAATAGGTATCGCGGGACTTTGTTCATCAGCTAATAGGCAAAAATTATTGTTCGTCTTTGTTTTATCCTCGCGTTAAATAAAGTAGAGCCACTATGTCGATTCCTACTTGGTAAAAAATTCTAATAAAAGGTCGGTTTGGTTATATTCTCATGGGCCATCTGTTGGAATTATTATGAAAAAATTTGTCCCGGCTTCTGGCCAGCTGCGTTGGTCAGATATTCAAGGTCAAAGGTCATGACCTTATTATGCATATCATGGATCATAACTCCTCAACCATTTGGTCTAAACACAAATGAAGTGTCTATACCAAGGTTTTTGGGGTCAACAAACACAATTAGCTATAGGAAAAACGATCAGATGCGCCCTTCCTTGATTGGCCAAAATAGTATGCACTATCTGCATGAAATTGTACTTTAAAAACTTCGTCCCACTCAACCATTTACAAGTTGTTGGTTAAACCTCCGTTGGATTTCTAGTTACAACGCCTGACCCTTTTGATTTTGGTACATGTGGATTGGTAAAAGTCTCCTCTTTCCATTGATTTCAAAACAGTTCCCAATAGTCCCCATTTGACGTCATAGTATTGTTTTAATGATGTAATAATCACGGGAAACTTGATTTCTCCGATGGTTGCTAAAAATACCAATTTCTAATTTTGCTTATAAATACTGAATGGTGGATTTGGCCTAGGTGTTTGGGTGAAATGAAAGGAAAATCACGTTTTGTAACATACACAGGCGGTATTAAGTGCATAAAGCATATATATTTTTTATAGAAGTGAAAAGAAAATATTATAATGTTGCAACCATCCCCGTACTTCCAAAACTGAGTCGGGTTTACCACTACCAAAGGTAAGGTTGCGTGACAGATTATTTTGCGCTAAATGAATAAATGATGGTCCCACGATTAGATGCAGACATTAGGTTACAAATTTGTGTTTTAGCGGCCGGATAAAAAAATTGTTGGCAGTGGTAACACCCCGCTTCCTCCCCCAGGAAGACGAAGTTACCTCACTTCATTGGTGGACTTTGCAACTCATATGAGGCAAGGGTAGTCCATTCAGCCCATTCAGCCGCCTGTGACCTATCAAACACCCTGACAATGGATCGTTTAAGTTGGGGGGGCTCACCTCCTATCTCCTCGGGGGCGGGCCGCTACCACCTCCGTGGCTCGTCAACCCGTATAAACGTCCTCGAGTTGTTCGTCGTCTTCTGGCATTGCGGCACTGTCTCCCGTTGCAGGGGAAGGGTAATTGTTGTCCGCTATGACAATATGAGGTGGTGACATATAAACAAGGAGTGGGGTGGTAATCCGTCCCATCCTATGCAGGAGATTTCTCGGCTATTCGGGTGGTGCCGAGATTGGGACATCAGGCTGATCGCCTCCCGTGTTTCCGGGAGTGGACATGGTTTGCGTACAGGTCTCCCAGGAGGATCTTATCCCAGACACAACCAAAACTCAGAGGGCCGTCCGTGGAGTGGCAGCTCTACCTTGCAGTTTGCCGCAAATCTTTCTATGGTGGACCGCCCACACGTGGTATCATGTTGCGCCTCAGTCATGAATCGTCAGATTGTTGCATATTATAAGGCCTACTCTTGGAACCGGATCCCCGGGCAGTCAAACGTGACGCCATGGCAGCGGACCGCGGTCAGGATTGATAGCCTATGCTTGATCATAGCTTCTCCAGGTTGCCATGATCCAAAAGTCGTCGAGTGGCTCAGTCTCGAGACTGCCTGGCCACGGAGCTGTGGTTCCCAGGCCGCTAGATCTGCTTGTAAGGGAACATATTCATCTCCAAAGGGAGGGGGCCTGGTAGAGGTCCCTCCTGCGACGCGTTCGTCACAGAGTGCATTTCTGAAGACTGGACACTGAGGTGGGACTTCCTGAACATGCTGCCATGCTCAACGTTCAGGCAAATTCACTAGAGCATCATAGTATTACCATGCATGGTGTACCGAAGAGATGTTCTATCCATGCAATTCTGAGACCGTTGACCAAGTTGGCAATTTCCCTCAGTAGGTCTTTCCAGGAGTGGGGGGTTTCCTGACTGTCCCGATGTTTTTTTACCGAAAAGCCACAGGCTAGAACCCGTAAGGGCTCGGTGATGCATGACGGTTGTTTTCTTTCAGTCCCCTCTCGTCCAATCTGGTGAAGGGTATGTTTAACGTTTACGGATCGTCCCCGGTTCGTAGCCTTGTTTCCGCAGTGGGATTTGCCATTGGTCTTGCGATTTTTAGTGTCGGAACAGTTTAAAAACCCAACCGCAAGCTTAGTCCTCTGGAACTTCTAGTGGCTGTGGCTTGAGGCTGTGGCTTGTGGCCATTGGGGGTTCGGATATACGTGCCCTTGTCTACGGACGGGCCCCCACCGCTTGAGCGCAAGGGGGTCTCTATTCTGCCACATGCAGCTTTTTACCCCGAAACCGGTGTTGTTTGTTTCTGCCACGTCTCAACATAGTTGCAGACCGGGTTGCAGACAGCTCAGATAAGCCTGCAAAGGACACATTGAGCTAGCTGACTTCCTCAGTCATCTGAAATGCACAAAAAAATACCCCGATTGTTGAACTGGCTCTTGGTTAGGCATATGATGTTCGAACTCACGCTTCCTCCCTGGGCATTCTAATATAAAAGGCCTCATCCATACATTTTTGACAATGTCGGTTTTTAGTTCTATTTCCACCGTCCAACAAGTCTATTTGATGCGTGTGTTAGTCAGGCGGGGAGGGGTGTCGCCGTCCATCCCTCTGGGCTCATCAACCTAACATCTTGACCCAGGAACATTAGACGACTATGGGTGGGGCATGGACAGGGGGTTGCGTTGTGTTGCCTACCTTCTGCGCCCTTCTTCCGCCACCGACTTAAGCCATGCAGTGGGATTCTGTGCAAAAGTAAGGTTGTGGAAGGCAGCTAGCACTAGTACAGTGTATTTCACTCTCAGGAGTTGAGGGCGATACACTTTATTATGTACCTACCTTCCATACCTTATAGCGCTACGCAATTTGTTTTTATTCTCCCCCTACAAGAAGGTCGTTGGAAGTTTTTGTCTGATTTTTTTTTTTTGTGAGAGAAATATTTTTGCGTAGGGCTACTTACAGCGCGCTTGATGTGGTCGGCGGTCTGCGATTTTGGTGGTGCATATCAGAACTATTCGGGAGTTGGCTCTTTACAGTGGTAATGGGGGGTTTGAATATTACCCAAATGAAATATTTATGCAAAAAGGTCTATCACAAGTACCACACAATTAAATCACACAGGACTCATTAGTTCGATGATCTGTCCAAGAACATATTCAACGAGTTTGAAATTAATATGTGGTGGGTGGTGGAGTAAGAAAAGACAAAAAGTGAAAGAGTTAGTGAGTGGTGGTGGAAAGAAGAAGGAAAAAGAGGAAAAAGTGGAGCTGTTTTTCATTATTATCTATATGTAGGTCAACTATTGTTTGTTTATATTTGTACATACTTGAAGATTTGCTAATTTAGTTAAGTTGTAAAAATTCGGATTAAAAGTGCTTTCCTATGCTAAACAGCACGATGGCTGCTTTTTAAGCCTAAAAAGTATTTTTTATTGTTTTTATTGTTCCAAAACATGGGTAGAGACACCACCTTTTTGCTTCTAGCCAATTGGCTGAGCAGTTTTTATGACCATCAAGCCTTATAAAGTCATTGACCTTTGACCTTGAATATCGACAAACGCAGCAACTAGAAGGCCGGACAAATTCCATAATTATTTCATATATAGGCCTCCACAATATACGAAAAAGTAATTTTATTAGTTTTTGTTCAAGGTTACACAGACATGTGTCTCATTAAGCCTCTACTATTGTTATTCTCCATCCTCACGCAGGGTTTGAAGGTTTTGTTTGTATTTTTGGGACAAAAACATTTGATGGAAAAAGGGCGAATTACTGTGCCCTGTGATGCAGTTTCAGGAGTTGCTTATTTTCAACAAGTGGTAATGAGGCTTTTGATGTGGTCCAAATGAAATATTTGTCCAAGAATGGGTTAATAGTTATCAATCATCGATATCCACTGATGTTACAATAGATTTGGCTGGTTTCATTATAGATTATGGTCAATGTTTTGGTGTATTTGATTACTGGTACAGACTGACGAAATTATTGCTAATTTATGTTGAGAAAACGTGGAAAAATTTTGATTTTTAAAAGTGCTTTCTATGCTGAAGGATAATGATGGAACAAGCATTTGTAAGCATCAAAGATGTTTGAATTGTTGTTTATGACCCCCAAAACCCTGGGTATAGAGACACCTATTTTGCTTCGAAGGCCATGGATACGTTCTACCCATCATAGGCCCATATAAAGGTCGTGGACCTTTGACCTTGGAATAACGGACTAACGCAGCAACTAGAAGGGGGGAAAAATTTTTTTGCGTAATTATTCCTATATAGGCTACCAGGAATATACAAAGAGTCCTTTTATTAGAAGTTTTTCAAGGGGTATAGGACATGTGTCATATTAAGCCTTATACATAATTTGTTTACATTCGCGCCTATCCCACAAGCGTGCGCCAAGGTTTTTTAAAAATTGCGCATTGCGTGTGCTGCGGTTATTGTTGCTTGCAGTTGCGCCCGCATTGTTCTATATCAATTCGCAGTGCGTAGAGTCTTGCCAATTTGGTTCCCTGGCTCAGCAGTCACGCTGGCGATCAGGCTCATCCTGTCCAACGGGCTGTTAATCAGACTGTAATAATCTATATAATTATAACCTGAATTTAATTGTTATTAGTTTTTTAAATGTATTAAACTGTTACATATGGTAACTTTTATATTTTACTTGACTGTACCTATTTGTTTAGTAATGTCAATAAACTGAACTGCATGAATGTGAGATCCAATTGGGCAATATGTCTTTCTTGGAACAAATTTTCGTTATGTTTTATTTTTTAGAATGTGTTCTGGCCCAGGCCAAAGATTTAATTAATAAAATAAGATGGTTTATCTCTATCGCTGATGATCCAAAACATATAGAAATAGCAGCCACCTTGCTTGACCTATTTTCAAAATGTTGTCATTCATGAGAAGTTTATACCGGGGATGTTTCAAAGTCGATGGAAGGGAAAAACAGAGTGTTAATGCAGCGAGGAGGAGAAGGAGAATTTTGAGGTAATGTATGTTCATATTTGATGGCCGATTATGCATGAGATCTTTGTGGTCAGTTTGTTTGTGCAGGGGTTCTTATTGGTAGGAGAGAATGGTTCGAAGAGGAAGAAATGATCGAAGAAAGCGGAGTACATGCACGGAGGACACAGATCTATTGCATGTTGCAGGATACTGTATTGTCAGGACGGTGGACACACATTGAATTGACTGTAATGCTCGTTGGGTAAAGTGAGATGGGTCAAAGGTGTGTGAAAAGGTTGTGTTGTTACCTTTCTATACCAAATTCTAAACCTGGTGTGTAGAACCAAAAGTGTAGGAGTAGTGACTGCTGCGTCTTACCAAGACTAATAATTTGTCCGGTGTTTTTTTTTTTTTTTCGAGGACGAAAAAAATTTTGTTTCGTTGGGGGTTTGGTAGTGTGGGACGGAAGCATGTATTTTCAAGCTCAGCGTATATTGTAATGCTAACATTGAGTGTAATATAATCCAGTGCGTGTGGTTTGATGGCTAGTCATTTATATTTGAATCATACCAGTTTAAATATAATAAAACCCTTGTTAAAATTCACATGATAGTCAAAGATACCCCATTTAGATTTGAATTGCTGGAGATCGCCGATACTTATTCCCGATTTGTTACGGGATTCTAATATCTTGACGAGATTTAGTTTTATTATTCTAAAAAGCGCTCAAGCCAATATGACCGGCGCGAGGGTCCACCGGGGGTACGAATGGTGGGGCCCCGAAAAATGGACCCCGATGCGGCGATTTGGGTAATTTGGGTCCGCTTGGTTTATTACGTAAATCTTGACAATGGTCAGCCATCAAGGGTCGTTTGTTTCATCTGGTCTGAGGGCCCATCGCAAGAGAATTGGTCTTTCCTGGACACTATTGTTCCTGAAGTCATTGGAGTAACACTTTATTAAATCAGAATAAATTGTTCAGTTTGAGGATCTCGAAGATTCAGCCTTTGGTCGGGATTGAGGTAAGGACGGCATCATGATGAGGGGATATAGCTATTTACACTCCCTCGGGTAGTAGTGTATGGCGACATTATTCGGCCTTTATTTAAAATTAATAATTAAAAAACTAAACTTTTGAATTTCATATTTTGAGAAGTTGATTCTTTGACTTTTGTGTGTTGGGGGATGACTACTTCTGGGGCTATTTAGGCACAAGTCTTAGTGGAGTGGAGTGTCGGACTAGATGATTTCTGCAATACCATTTTATACAAATTATAGACGGATTTCTTTTCGGAAAACGGTGTGAATTTTTGCTACGCAAACTGCGGGGCATATCTAATCAGCGTTACGGCGCTGGGAAAAGCCAACAGGTCACCTGGCACTGTCATGCAGTCTAATGTAGTGGGTGTTTGCCGGTGAAGATTAGGATCTTTCTTTTTCCAATCAGTCTGAACTTCTGCTGAAATATGAAGTAGTTTTCGGATTAGGCGTTCCCATTTTCTGAAACAGGTTTACTAAATTCAATAAATTTTGGCCATACGTTACCCAAAATCGTTGTCCGTGCACGCAGTCACTCAATCAGGCTAGTTTGAACAAGGGCTTACCTTTCCAATTCTCCGACACGAAACCCTCATAGATGTTGTAAGTATGTTGATTCCCGTGTAGCGTAAAGAAAGAAACCCATGTGATTCCTGTCTTGCCTCAGCACTTTTTAGAGTAAATCTTGATTCTAATACAAGTTTCCAAGGGAGAATTTAAGGAGGGTTTTCCGCGAGTTTTTCGTTTTACGCCATTTAAATTCCCTCGGTTATAGTTGTAAGGACCGCCCTCTGTTGTCAAGCGTACTTTGGCTCCGGCATGAGGCCGGGCAGTACAAATGAGGGACGTACGTTCCTGTAAAAATTCAGCGTGTTTTATGCATGCTGGAGTCCAGCTGTTCTGATAAAATTTAGGATTTTAGTCTCTTTTAATGCTTGGAATTTAAAGGCAAATATTGATCAAAAGTGTGGTCCACCTCCTTCAGAATCCCCAGGGAAACTGACTAAACTTAGGACTCTAAAACAATGTTGCAATAGACCGTTAGGATTTTGCTTAACGGAAATAAAAAGCTTTTAAAGGTGCAAGGAAATTCATAGCACACAACCGCCAAATATAGTCATTGTCCTAGTTATTTAGAAATATGCCGTTCGTCTCCGTTGAGATAGAGATCTCCATTGAATGAAATATACATGAGCATGAAATCTTAACCTTTGTTGTCGTCTATTTTCGACAACCTTTCTGAAATTGGATAAAAGTGAATTATCTCAGTTTCTAAAAATGAAGTTCGAGTGTAAAACTTTGAAGGTTATCTAAAATTTAATTCTGGTTATTCCCTAATCAGAATAATTAGCAAAGGTGTGAACAGAAATTCGAATTAATGTTGAGATTAAAAGACCTAGGCCTACATTTATTGCTCAGTTCATGTTTGGTACAAAATCACCAAATTTCCCTGGGCGCTTCTGTTTAAAAATAATTTATGAAGTAATAAAAATAGTCCGTTACTTCAGGCGTTTTTCAGTTCGCCCACCCCCCCTTCGCGGTTTTTGTTACGTTACTTTCCCAGCTCTTCCGTAGTCCCATCTGGGATCCGCAATTCTACTACTTACAAATCGCTTCTTTTTGTGATCAAATACGCATTTTTTAGCATTCATACGGTTTCGCAGGTAATAGTTTCCTAGACAATTACCAACGTAACTGTGCAAAAATATCAAATTTTGAAAATTGGGGAGCCTTCAAAAAATGTGCCATATTTTGAGGGAACAACCTGCTGACAAGTGCTCTGACCTCTGCAGGGTCCGCGTGCATCAGGTCTTCACGTGCAGTAGCGCTCGAAATTTGGTGATAACTACCCTAATTTCATGATTGATCCGTGTAAGAAAATAGATGATCTTCAATCAGAATGTTAGCTTAAGGTCTGAGATGTTTCTTGGAGGAGAAATGGACGTGTGCAACTCGCCCATTTTGTACAGGAACGAATGGGACAGTATTTACCGTTGTGAAACCATAAAAATCAAGTTATCACGTTTGTAAGCAGCTAATTTTTTTTATAAATCACGCCTTGCCCAAGTTTTATTTCAGCTACTGTCGGCCTTTTCATATTGTATCTTCTCGTCTGAATAAGACGCTTGAACGGGTGCCTTTTCTAAAAAATGTACAATTCTGAAAACGATTTCTTTCCTTATTAAAACCCATCAACATAAGAAAGTCGTTTTGTGCATTACATTGAAGAAAAAGATCAGGCTTTTTATCCTTTTCTCTTGACTTTCTTTGTGTACCTTAATCTTTGTTTTGTTTCTTTTGCCAAGTTTGCAATCTTTTGTGAGCTACAAGACATCATATTAGTCCACCTCATGTACGGTATGACCTAGACATAATTGCTAAAGAAGATTTTCTTGCTGTAACTTGTTGTAACAACCCTCCCGACACATAGTCAAAAAGTAGAAAAAAGGAAGCATGGCAGACATAATATTTGCATAAAACCTATGTGCCATTTTTGCCTATCTTTTGGGGTTATTAGACAATATATTAAAGGGGACGACCCCATTTAAGTGAAAAAGGTTTCATCTTGATAGAATGGTCTTCAACCCCTAAACCCCCTCTGTTAGAGGTTTTGCGCTGATATTTCAACCCGTTTCACGTGAGAGCTAACAACTGATTTTCCTAGCCCTATATGTCTAAAATTGATTTGGTCGACCAAAAATGTTGTACATTTTCGCTCATAACTTCAAACCAAATATCCTTTAGCCCAAAATAAGAAACTTCACAGGTAAATGAAGAAAATATTACTTTCTTCAATCCAAAATGTTGACGCACTTCCGGTCACACTTGGAGTATGGGACGAGCTTTACAGCGATCAGGTCCACGGCCCCTTTAAAAACAACTCTTGAGTCCCTTCTTGCTGTCGTCCAACATATTAGGACCCGAGATACTTGAGGTCTAATCTTTTGAGTTGGGTACGGTCGTGTGTAGTGCAGATAGGTTGATTGATTCTCTTCCTCATTGAGGGTCATGCATTCCATTCCGTCTCTTTGGCTTTTATATGTAGGCTGACTTTATCTGAAGCATTTTCAAATGATGCTTTGTAGTAGATCTTGTGCAACCCATATCACATCCCCTGTTAGAGCTGCGTAGTCAAGAGCTGTGAGATGCTGACTTTATAATATATTGGCTTTTATAAAGCGCCATTTCATCTAGATCAACAGGCTGTTGCCTATTATTACGCTGCCGTCTGGAAATCGTCACAATCATTTTGCTTCATCTAGGCCGGCAGCTGGCCAAGCGCACAATCCTATCAGCACTTAGATTGTAATATTCCCCATAACAGCTACCCGAATATCGCTTGGGTCGACGAAGCAAGTGAGGTAAGTGCCTTGCCCAAGTGCACAACACATTGGCCACAGCGGGGCTCGAACCCACAACCTTTTGGGTCATGAGTCGGCAGTCATATCCACTGGACCACATGTGCCGTCACTTGGTGACGTCTAGAATGCTTGACCTCTTTCTATGCTGCTGTCCTACCTATTACCCAGGCTATTCACTGATTGACCCCCCTTTTAAATGTCACAGACTCAAGACCCCCATTTTCAGCTGCTATCGCACTTTTATCACAATTTGGCATAAATTATCCACTTTTTTAAAGAATTTGAACATCCAAATTTAAAATTTTCGCAGCCTTCGTGCACCTTTTTAACAATTTTTAAATTTCATGCAGTCAATTTATAATTTCCCATGACAATATGAACTCTTTGGAAAGAGGCACGTCCCTATATTTAACTTCAGGTTTGAACCGCAGTGGCCCCCTTCTAGTTACGTTTCATACTGGATGACTCCATTTTTATTCAGCTCGTGTACCGAATGACCCCACATTTTGGTACATTTTATCTGAAAAGGAACATATTTTTTCACCTGTCCGAGGCACATATACCACCTCAACTTCAAATAGGGAGTGAAACCCCCGGCCAATAGTTGACCAATGTGTTTAATAAATATCTCTGATAATAATTTGCCAAATAAAGATCTCTCCATCCCGATGTAGTCTGACAATCATCTAGAATGCAAAATTAATTTTGGGAAATGCGGCATCTTGAATAATAACACATCACGTTCAACTTTTTAATATATCAATTGCAATGCCTGCACATCTGCAGGATATCCATGCCAAAAAATGTCAAATACTAACAGAAAATTGGAAAATCTCCCTAAAAATGCATTTATGAGCTATAATCCTTTGTCGAAATATGGGCTTATACGTCCACGTAAGAAAATGCAAATCGCACGTCCTTGCCAGGCTTCCCTTTTTCTACCTTTTTGATATGTGTTTGGGAGATCTTTTACTGATAGTTACAGCAAGCGGAAAACCTTCTGTAGCAATTTTGTCCAGGTTGTACCTAGTATTTTTCATGGATTGAGTGAACTATACACAAGACTCGAAACAACTCTGCCCATGTATAAAGTGGAACAAAATCGATTTTGATGTATCGCATTGATTATATCTCTAAATGCATGACAAAAGCAAATAAGACTTAAACAAACACAATGGAAATCCCTGTCTATGTCTTTTACGCCAAGTTGTAAAATTGACTTATTTTGAAATTTTATAATTAACCATTTTTTTATTATTGTACCCTTTTTTAGATAGGTTGTGAGTTACAGTGTGAGTCAATAAAAAAAAACCCTACATCAGTAAAGATTTGTTCTTGAAGGTTAAACGTGATTTTTGACTTGAAGTTGCTTTGGTTGTTTACAGGGATAACCCCAACAGGCTATCAGAAGAGTTTTATTTGGGTTATTTTTTTGTGTCTTTCTGACTTTGTCAAATTTTGCGGAGAGGACCTACAAATTCTGTTTGGCCACTTTTAGCCATACAAGCGGAGCGACTGACACCGATGTATATACCATACTCACGATAGCAAAGACCAATTAATTCACACATGGCAATTCAGTTGGATGATTTTGTCTGGCCAAAACATATCAGTTTGAATAAAACGCCCCCGTCTATGATGAACATCATTTATAACGTAAATAATTCAACAAATTAAATTACCATTGTTCAATTAATACATCGTCAAGTTGTTAAAGTAGGGTGGTCTAGTGGTTGGGTGCTTGCCTGTGGCGCCATTGTACCAAACAAAAATCCCGGGTTCGAATCCGGTGGGGTCACTACTGGATTTACTCGGTGCTCAATTCTGACTGTAATATGTATACGAGCTATTATTAAACAGAATACCACACTTCTCCATGGTTCACTTGGAATTGGACAAATGAATCATGAAAAGCAACCCGTCCGCGGAGGGGACGTTAAGCCGTCGGTCCCGGTACAGAGAGTAACAACTGTACATGTACATCGCAGTCGTGTCGAATAAGAGTAGGGTGTGTAAACCCCTGACTGTTCCCAATCAGCCAGTCTCAAAAACGCGGGGCCATTGTTAGGAGCGTCCGTATCCTAGATACACGCGGCCCCGTGTCAGCTTACTCAGTTGAATAATCCTGACACACCACAAGCCAGTACTAATGACTTGTGGACACGCTAGAAGAAGAAGTTGTTGAACTTACTCAAATCATTTTTCAGTTCATGAAATAATGAACCTGCTCAGAGATTTTTGTTTACATTTTAAGGTAATTATTTTGCACAAATACAAGCTAATACAGGTACACAGTGTCCATAAAATGCGAGAAGAATTAAGCTGAATTTTCTGTAAATAAATTGGGATGAAAACTGAAATTTCAATTATTGCACGTTTCAAGCTGAATACAAAACATTCTATGTGTTTCACTTTGGCTCCCAAGTTTCGTTGTAGGTTATTAAACCATGAAACATCTGCTGATCCAAAATAAACTGTGGTCTTACACCAGCTATCTGACTTTCTTATTGGGAAAATTGAACTTTTTTTCAACAAGCATGTTCTTTTGTTCTCCCGGGATACTTGATTTTATAATCCTGTCATTACTCTCCCCACCCTTCTATTTTTGGACAATAATTTGGTGTTAAATGTTTGTAATCAAAATCACTGCTGAAGACCATGTTATCTTACTCTATGTAAGTTACGATCATCTTTGTTTGGCTCAAAATCGGCCCAACAGGGATTTTTTAAGTCTCTCAGCAAAATAGGCATAAGTTCTTCCTGCGTAAAGTGCCAATGACAAAAAATAAAACGTTTCTCTGAAAGCCTGTTTATTCTTCTTTTATAACCAAAGTAAACATTTGAGCAAAATAAATTCTTAACTATTTTAATTATTGTCATTCTGAATGTAGGGTGTTTTACTCACATACACCCCCCTCGGTAACCGCTTTTCGCGGTATGGTTCCGAACATCAGCACCGAGGTGCTACCAATTACAGCAACAGCAAAAGAATGCTGACGTAAACGATGAAGCGATTAAGAAGTGTAGCCCACTTGTCTGGTTTTTGCATTTCAACCACCTTGAAAACGTTTTTAAATCAAACCAAAACTAAGAGTTGAGAGTCTTTCACATAATCACTTAAAACAGACGATAACATCTCGGAGTGATTTTTTTTTTTAAACAGTTAAGGTATTTATAATTTCAATTTAACGTATTATGCAACGTTTGTTTATCTTTGTATTTTCATAATCAAAAATACTAAAATTAGAAATCAGGACAGTAACTTACTTTACACATCGTAATGACGGACAACAGTAACAGAAGTCGAAGGAAAGTTTAGGGTGAGTCAAAAAAAAAGGAGGAAAACGCAAAAGGCGGCCCCCTATATGTTAAAAAGTTAGGGCTGCCGCATCTTAATTAAGCAATGTCGTGTACATGTCGGACGTTATAGAGGGGAGGAGCTAGACCCAGGTCAAAAACATCATCGTTTACCCATCACTACAGAAAAGGTTTGAGACCTTTGGTAGTTGTATGGACCCTCTACGTCAATTGCTATGGTAGGTAGTGCTCCCAAATTGGGGTATCACTTTTTCAATAGGGCCAATTTAAGTTTAAAAATGGGTCAAAATTCTAAAATGCTCTAATCATGTTGAAATGTATGCCATATGCCGTTAGTCATAAGGATTCCAAAAATGTTATAGTTTGTTACCATCTATGACCATTGGTTTGAGAGTTATAGGGTACTAATGGCGAAACATGGTAAAAAAAGGTTCAATTTCTATTTCTGTACAGGGGTCAAAAAAGAAGGTGCTCCAATTTTGGTAAAAATGAAAGAAGTTGTCATTCTAGCTTAAGGTGTCAAAATAAGGAATAGTTTGTACCATCTGCAAGCATAGTTACCATGTTATGCGACAAAAAAATATGTCCATAGGGCAACATAATCCAATTGGGGTTGGCTTCTTGGACCCTGATCTCCGTTGGTAACATGATCAAAAACATATTTTTAGGAGCATCTTAATCAGGCAATTAATTTGCAAGTATTTAAAATATAATCAGTTAACTTTTAATGTTGAACCCTGTACAAATTAGATGACTTTTTACCATTTTGTCATTTTTAACCTATAAACTCCAAAAAACCAATGGTCGTAAAGTGTATAAACTAACATTTTTGAATCCTTATATTAGCTGTACAATTTGTAATAATTAGTCCGGCAGGTATCATAGTCCGGGCTCATAGACGACAACGGAATAAAGAGTGAAACTAATGTTGTGTGAAGGTCAAATGAATCGATTACCCTATTCACCATTTGTTCACGGACTGTTGAGCCCGGAGGACCATATCTCCTGCCACACCGGTTCTAACTATGGTCGGTATTAGCGTCGACTTAAAGTGGCCGTGGGGACGCGCAATGATCGGATCTAAATTCTGTCGGCATTAGTATCGGACTTAAATTCGGTGTAGTTGACGCGTATTTAACAGTATTAGCGCCATAGATCCGAATAGCTGACCGTAAGTGGTCCATGGCAACTGGCACTCGGGACTATAAACTTTCACCAAAGAAGTTTAGAATAATGATCAAATTTAAAAAGAGTTTAGAATAATGATTAAAAGTGAAAGAAACATGTGTTTTTCCGTGCTTTACTTCAGAAAGGACGAACATGCCACAGTTAGTTTCCTAATAAAACGTCCACACGTACCGTATACTCGTACCGGTCATAACTTTATGACCGGACCTAACAAGAGACATTAACCGCTGCTCTTCTTCGGCATTAAATCGTCGGATTTAAGCCTAGTTTTAGGTCCGATAGAGTTTAAATAAACCCCTATCGCGTTTCCACACTGCCAAATTCTAAATCCGACACTAAACCGATCGATTTAGGTCCCGTATTTAAATGACTTATGTCCGACCTCATGTGTAGACGATTACAATTGGGTACAATAGGCGTAAGGGAGTTTTGCATATTTTTTTTTAAATTGCAATCGAACATAGTTTTTAATGACCGGTAAGAACTACACTGTGGACGCAGCTCATGAGGTAAAAGTGGTCCTTTAATAAGCTTTTATTTTAAAAAAGAATGATCCATCCCTTGTGTACTTTAAAGTTAGGGACTGTTGAACACAGAGACCATATTTACACTCTGTGCACAGGATCTCGAGACTGCAATCTTAATGGTAGCAATCTGTCCTGTTTTCATTTGGTTTCATTACGATGAAGCAAGTAAACAGCAGTCTCGAACTGACCATTTGTGCAACATCCGACGGGAGTTTTCCAATCGTATTAATCATTATTTATATAACCGGTTAGCAATATCGTCCCCGGTCTAACCCTTCTGAACCTTCACCAAAGTCACCTTGTGCCTCTTCGGCAAATGGTGTAATCTCACATCTGTTAGGGTAAGGGATAATTTGGGTATTTCGAGAGCATGGCTGCATGTGAAAGACTTCCCAATGGGTACAGAATTGTTCAAAATTGTTCTTCCTATTTTGCCGATAGAGTAAAACTCAGAATCTGAAATCACAGACACAAAAATTTAGCACACCAATGACTATAAGGCTAATCGTTTATTTGGTGTAATATCCGCTTGACTGGACTTTGTGAACAGCTGAATATTTACTGGATAACTACCCCTGATTTCATAATTGATCGGGTAGGAGATAATGATGATCTTCAGCGGAATGTTAGCTTTTAAGGTCTGAGATTTTCCATTGAACCGGTGTGAAACCTTGGGGAACCCCATGACAATACACTTTTAAACAAACCAAACGAGGGTGTCCTTTTGGGTGCTCTTCAAAAAACTAAAATAATATTATTTATCATAATAATCAGGACATTATAACAACTCCTTCACGATCGATCGCACCACCATTTTAATTTAGGAATGCATCCAAGTTTTCAATTAATGACCAAATTTTACGTTGAAGGTTGTGCAAGACCTATTTTATACTTTTTCCAATAATCACGTCAAAGGTTGTTTTTTCAGCACACATAACTTGCTGAGGTAATTGTTGACAGAACCGGTCAATTATCCGATGAGCGATTATGGCTGAGCACACGTTATGGACTCAATTTAGCCACGAGTGGCCAGATAGGTAACTCGCTCTCGTTATGTGCATGTGAATAATCTGACCCTATAATAAGTTTTCTGGTGACTTGCCATTTGGTCTAATCCTACTTGGTCTAATGGCCATTTTGGCTACTCCAATTGGGTCTAATCCATTTAGTCTAATACCATTTAGTCTAACTCTAATAACCATTTAGGTTAAAACCATATTAGTCTAATAGCCATGTAGTTTCATATTCATCTGGTCTAATCTCAATCGTCCCTAATATCCATATCGTCCTATAACCGCTTTGTCTAATATCCACGTGGTCTAATACCATTTAGTCTATATGTATTTTGTCCTAATATCCATTTGTTCTAATACCCAATTGGTCTAATATTCATATTGGTGTTCCTAAATTCCATCTGGTCTAATATCTACCTGGTCTAATACCCATTTTGGTCAATACCCATTTGGTCTAATACCCATTGGTCTAATATCCATTTGGTCTAATATCCTTCTGTTCTATGCCAATCTGTTCCAATGGGTATAGACAAAAAGATATTGAACCAGGTGGACATTAGCCCAAAAGGATATTCCCAAATGGATCTTAACCAGATGGCTATTAAGACGCAAAGGATATTGACAAAATGAATATTAGACAAGATTGATAGTGAACCAAATGGGAATTTATACCAAATGATGTTTGTGGTTATCATACCAAATGGTAGTAGACAAAAATGGGCATTAGACTATGATGGCATTAGACCAAATGGCTATTGTACATTTTGGTTGTTAGATAAATTGGGATGTTAGACTTAATGGTTATTTAGATAAATTGGTTGTAGACAATATGGGTTAGACCAATTGAAGTTAAAAATGACTATTAGACCAAATGGGATTAAGACCAAATGGCAATAAACCAAGTTTCTCAATATCTGTTTTAAATCATCACCCGCGCATGTTTTCCATCATATCTCTTAACAATGCATATATAATAATATGTTAACGTTACGCGGTGTTTCGGATTTTTAAAATTGATTGTCGTCTTATTGATGCAAACGTCAACTTCGGACATCAAGAATTTTGAATTTCGACTGAATATGAGTCTGACAAAGAAGTAATCGGGTGTTGTTGAAAAAATGCAAGTTGAATTCCTCTTGGGCCCGTCCTTGTTACAATCACCTTTTTGGTGTAGCAGTTTGCAGGCGGGTCCAATAACGTCCCTTTCAGACTAGGAGTAACAAGAAATATTGAACAAATACTAAATAAGAAATGGCAATCTTATTGCAATCATTATAGTCCATAGTTTTTGAGAGGGGCTCTTTTCCTGCCCAGATATCACTTTTGTTAGGAACTGAAAGTCCGTTACGTTAGCAAAATATTGCCGTTTTTTCACTTAGGCAGGGCCATTTTGTATATAAAGGAAAGGTTTTTTAGTTGTGTGACACCTAAGAGAACGATTGTTACCTTTGAAGATTTAAACACTATAAGCGTTTGAGTATCTCTTATGTTGCTATGCGTTATTATTTTACAAGAACCTTTCGGTGCTTTTATAACTTATCTTGTGGGTGGGCGGTTTTATCATAACTTGCCTGTGCAGTTTGTTATAATTCGTCTGTGCAGTCTAACTTGTTGTGCAGTTTGTTGAAACTTGTCTGTACAGTTTGTTTATAACTTGTCTTGCAGTCCTATAACAGTTCTATGCATTTATTATAAACTCGCTAGCAGTTTGATATATTGTCCTGTGAGTTTTGTTTTAACTTCTCTTAGCAGTGTGTTATAACTTGCCTGCCCAGCTTGCATGTGCAGTTTGTTATTTGTAATAACTTCAACAGAGGGACCTCTTTTCCCTGCCAATAGTATACTGGTTGTTAGGACTTAGTCCGTTTCGTAAGCAAAATATGCCGTTTTCATTACCGCGGGCGGCCCATTTTTACAGAAGGAATGTTTTTTTTTTAAGAGGAAGAGTCTTAGCGATGAAGAATTAAAACAGAAGTTCATAACAAGGAAAACTTACTTGATTGTCGCGTTTTCATAGGCAATGCGGACCCTAGCACCGAATTGCCTTATCATACAAACCTTCCCCTCATATATCCGTCACTGTCCACGTCCAGTCGGTGGGGTTCAATGGAGGTACGGTAGGAGCTCCTGTAGATTCTACACCACTAATACGATCTGGTCTGGCACCGCTCGGCCGAAAAGTGTTTGTGGAAAAAGGTAAAAAAAAAGGACGGTAAATTAAAATTGAAAAATGTAGAAACTGGAACTTCTGGGGCATATTTTGTGTTATAAATTATTTTCAAAAGAATAAAAATCAGCACAATATCAAGACAAAAAGGTGTGTGAGGCTTACTTCTGATAATTACAGTTACTAATTTTACACCCACCCTAGGAATATTTTGACTAGTAAAAGCTACATTTTCAGAGGGGGAATCAGAACTAATCATTGTCTTCATGTTCCAGTAGCTCAAAAATCCGTGGTCAACGTATGGATCCTTCTTGCCTGATGCGAGGTCTATAGTCCAAGGTAATGCATAATTTAAGCAACTGAGTCGCTTCGAGTTGAGAAATTTACCTTTTAATTAGGGCTATTTTGTACATAAAACCAATGGCAATTTATTGGTGGTGTGCAACCTTTAGGTCTGTCCAGTTGCTTAGTTACGAACCAAAGCGCAGATATATGGGATATCCTACCACTTTCAATCTTCTGTTGCCCAACGGCCGTGCACGATTTGCCGTCACTGTCATCGTACGATATTGACCAAGTAGTCTCAGAGGTCACGTGTTGGAAGTTACCATGCCAAAACAGGGTCGTCGCCCCTTTTAACTACATGGATGTGATTGCTCGAACATCCAGCAGGATCCTCTTACATCCCCAACCTAATGACAAACAGGGAACATTTTGCGCTACATGGTGAACATTTCGGGCCGTTATCAATCTATCTAGCTAGCTATCTATCTTATCTATCTATCTATCTAGCTATCTATCTTTCTCATCTACTATCTATCTTCTTCTATCTTCTATCTATCTATCGATCTATCTTCTATCTATCTATCTATCTATCTATCTATCCCTATCTATCTATCTATCTAGCTATCTATATATAGATCAAATGATATATAGATAGATAGATACTCGATAGATCAGCTCGATCGTAGATAGATAGATAGATAGATCAGATATAGATCGATAGATCGATCGATAGATCGAGCGATCGATAGAATGATAGATAGCTTCTATAGCCTCGACGAAGTCGTAGATAATAGAAATATAATAACGAAACGGCCGCAGCTGTTCACCACTGTAGCGCCAAATGTCCCTTGTTTGTCATTAGTTGGGGATGTCCTATGGATCCTTCTGATGTCTCGAGCAATCACATCACTGTCGTTAAGGGGCGACGACCCCCTGTTTTGGCATGGTAACTTGCACTGTGACGTCTGAGACTACTTGGTCAATCGCACGATGACAGTGACCGGCAAATCGTGCCGGCGTTGGGCAACAGAAGATGAAATTGGAGGGATATCCCATATTCTGCCTTTGGTCAGTACCTACAGCCACCTGAAGCACCTACCGTTTGCACCACACAAAATAAATTGCCATTGGTTATGTACAAAAAGCCACTAATTAAAATGTAAATTTCTCAAGTCGAAGGCGACCTCGTTGGCTTAAATTATGCAATTACCTTGGACTACTAGACCTCTGCATTGCATTCAGCAAGAAGAATCCATACGTTGACCACGATTTTTTTCGAGCTATTTTGAAGCATGAAGACAACGATTTCCCGACCCCCCTCTGAAACTGTAGCTTCTAGTCAAAATAATTCCTATGGTGGGTGGTAAAAAATTAGTACTGTAAATTACTCATATTAAGCCTCCCACCAACCTTTTTGTCTTGATGTTGTGCTGATTTTATCCTTTAAATAATTTCTAACACAAAAGTAATTCCCCGGAAGTTCCCCAATTCTCTACTATTTTTCAATTTTAAATTTAAACCGTCACTTTTTTTTTACCTTTTTCCACAAACACTTTTCGGCCAAGGGTGCCAGACCAGAGCTATTTGGTGTGTAGAAAGCTAACAGCCGTCCTAATACCGTACCTCCATTTGACCCACCGACTGGAACGTGGACAGTGAAGGATAATGAGGGAAGTGTTTGTTATGAATAGATAGATAGATAGATCGCTCGATCGTATGCGCATAGCTCCTACTAGTCGATAGCTCGATAGCTAGATGATCGATAGATAGATAGCTATATAGATCGAAGCTAGCTAGCATAGTCGATCGATAGCTCAGATCGACGCATATATACGACTCGATAGTTCGTTCAGAGTTTATTTTTTCAGTTAGTTAGTTAGTTAGTTAGTTGTTAGTTCAGTTTAGTAGGTAGGTAGGTAGGTACGGGTAGTCCAGATGATCTGGTTGTTCTATTGGTACCGTTATGTCATTTATACTGTTTCCAGCCTTGAAGTACCTTTATGAATGATAAAACAAGTGATTGCATGACTAATTTTTAATTTGTCAATAAGACACATTTTTGACAGTAATTAAATTTCTCAGTGACTGTACAGTTACCATCTTGCGAAAATGCATTCAATGATAAATAATGGTAGTGTCTATTCATACCTTTCAGGATGAAATAAGCATAGGGGCTTCTAGATAAGTTGTGTTGATAAAACAAAAACAAGGAACAAACGACTAGCGATATTCGAGTACACAGAAGTAGCAAACGAAAAAATAGAAAATTACCAAAAATCAGAAAAAAATTGGCCCGTAATGTTTCCATTGGGTCCGAATTGGCATGGGACCGAATTGACGGATGTGAGACCGAATTGACAATATTTACTGAGACCAAATGGTACGTGTTTTTTTTCCATTGGGACCGAATTGGCAGGACCTAATTGACGTGGGACCGAAGTGACCATCCTAGACGACTAATTGGGCCGAATTGGTTTTGGGACCGAATCGAACCTGCACCCGAAGTGATTGCATATACAACGCTACTGGGCAAAAAATTGCACCGCGATCGGCGGCAAAAGCTGAGCTGATGACAGCATCTTGTACATAATGTTAAATCGAAGTTAGATTAGCGATGACTCATACAACAAATGTTGCAGCATACATTTGTATGTCTTTACTTTGTATCCTGAGAATAAGACTAAGTAAAATGCCCGATCGAACAGCGATCGACTTGCGACATCCGCATATGCCTACTTTTACAGGTACCGCCGACTTTTCTAGATTAATTAAATTTATTTTATTCCTAATTTTCGCTGGTTTTTAATCACTTTCCCAGATAGCAACTGACGGCGGGCCGACGTCGTCACGGTCGGCAAACCAACGTCCGCCCGACGTTTGGTAAACGGTGGGGAATTGGTCGGTAGATGTCGGCAACCAACGTCAAGCTGACGTTTGGGAAAACGGTGGGGCAAATGGTCGTTTGATGGTCAGCAAACCACCGTCAGCCCGACGTTGGGAAAATGGCGGGGAAATTGGTCGTTAGATGGTTGGCAAACCAACGTCAAGCCGACGTTGGGGAAAACAGTGGGGAAATGGTCGTTGATGGTCGGCAAACCAACATCAAGCGACGTTGGGAAAACGGTGGAGAAATGGTCGTTTGGATGGGGTCGACAGCCACCGGTGATCGGGGAGAAGTGGGAAATGGTGGGGGAACTGTCGTTTTTTTCGGCAGGCCAACGTTTGGCCGTGTTTGGGGAAATGGTTGCCAAAAACAAAAAACAAAAAAAAGTGAATGGTCGTTTTATGTTTGGCAGGCCACGTTGCTGGCAATATATGTTGTCCCGCAGACTATAATTAGCTAAATCTTCCTAATTAGGCCTAATTAATAAAGGAAAAATTATTAGGACCTCTAAGCCAAAACGGACAAGCTTTCCATCAAAATAGGGCTATGCTTAGCAACATATTGTGCGTAAAATAAAACATATGGCATTTGCAGTGACTATTTTGTTCGATTTTTGGGCACTTTGTTTCACCGTGATACAGGGCTTCCTTGAGCTTTTCGGTTTTTTTTTTTTCACTCTGTGAAGCTCTGTGACGTATTTCGCCCTTTTTATGAGTCTTTAGTTTTCACTTATTGTGTGTTTCTATACTGTTGAAGCTGTTTTTACAATTGATATATTTATATTGCCCTTTTGTATCAAGTAGGACAAGTTCTCAACTGGATAGTCGTCAGTCTTCTATACAGAATGTCCCTGGGTTCGATCCCGGTTAAGGCGTATCCGATTTTCATTAGTAATATAATAATATACCTGAAACAAATATGACTTACTGTGTGTATTAAGTGTGAAAAACCATAAGGAAATGTTCTTTTTTTATTCATGGAGCCCATTAGTGATTTTTTCTAACATGGCAAACATCGTTTTATTAAATTATTGTTGGGATAACGTTGGCCCAATGCTGACCAAACATTTGTTCCGCAATGTCAAAATACGACGCCTGTCCATCGTTGGCCGACGGACAAAATGCGTATGGCCGACGTCCTTGTCGCGTTGCCGCACCACCGCGTGCGATTTGGGCCAACATTGTCCACGTTGTAATTCATTCTGGGTTGTTACTCTGGTTATCTGGTAACACGACATTGTTACTTTTAAGAAACTCTAAAACTTTCCATCTATTTCCTAAGAGTTGATGTGTGCTAACTTGTGTTTTTTGTTATTGCTCACATGATATTTAATTATGCAGCTGTTTTCTTTTTTTTTTTTTTAAAAAAAGTAAAATTTTTTATTTTATCGTTTGATGTTAAGTCACTATTTCATAGTCATA
>JAMKCH010015465.1:0-55213 GCA_023653785.1 Ophioderma brevispina
TAAATTGTCCTCACTTGATGACTTACTAATATATAAAAAACAAGTACAACTCGCACATATTGATCTAATTTACGTGTCAGCCAAGCCCTACTGACAAATTCGGAAACTTTTTAATGTTATTTATTGCGCATTTCAGTAGTCAATATTAGACACTTAAACGATACATAGCCACTACAAGAACAGCGGGTAGGTAGTAATCTTATATCTTATTTTGTTGATCTAATTATTGATTTCATTGAGGAAAACCTTACGGGAAGTGTCAAAATTTACTCGACTACTCGTTGTACACCAATCACTGCAACGGCGCGCTCGAATCGGGGTGAATGGATGAATTGGCGCAGAACGCAAGTGTCACATTCGAAAAGTTTTCAGCTATCAGACACCAAATACACAATAAGGTTCCGATTATGTATTTTCAAGATCCGTGTCCTATTTAGTTTCATATTGCATTGACGTGGTTTGTGCACAGTTAACTTTGATTTTGTTATTTGTAGGTCATGTGCGCCGCCGCCATCTTGTTTGAGCCTGCAATCGCATGATGGCGCTGTGACATAAAAAAAAACTCAGTTTGCGCTGAGGGCGAAAACGAACAGCGGTTTTTTGTCCCAGGGGGTTGACACTTAGCGCCTGTCGTCGTTTGCTCCTTTACCCCACAATTGGCTATGGCAAAATACGAAAGTTCGCGCGTGCCAACGAAAATTATCGGTCCCCCTGTATTTATTAACATCACGGTATAGAGTTACGTGTTTACCGTTTGTAACTATGATAGTAACGAACTTCGCATTTCAAGATCGGCTATAATAGCGCCCTCGATTGCACCAAGTTCCATGGATACCATGAGCTTCCGTGGCAACCAAGTTGTGTGACTGCGAATAGACTAAGGAAATAAGCAGGAAATAGACTTACCACAAGGCCTTTTATTTACCATATCTAAATTACTATTTCATTGTCCCAAAAGGGGGGGGCTTTTTTTTGGGCTAGAAATCTTAGCCAACGACGATGAAAGTCCTAAATAAATGACATTTAGATTAAAAATAAATATATTTATATGGTATTCAAAACTAAAAGAAAGAAACCAACATCACAGTGAAACTTATTTCCTTTTTTGCAAAGTAGCACAAATGAAAACTAAGTAGTATGAGTATGGCCAAGATTCTAAACATAACATAAGTGCTGTACAGTGGCAATTCCTGCACATGCGACTTGGACAAGTCGATTCGTGTGCATAACAGACGACAGCGGGCAACTTTGAAAATCCTTTGCAGATGTAAAACAATCAGGAAGATATTAAAATTAAAATTGCCATTTTTTTTCTGGATTTATTATTATTTTTTTTTTTTTTGCCACAGCCAGTTGCCAAGTACTTTTGTACTAGGATCCCATCGGAAATGTCTTTCAAGTCTAATAATCTGAATTTGCAATTACTAAATTCCATTCAGCCTGATAATGAATTACAAATAGATAAAAACCTGTTCACCCGAGTACTTGGGACCTTCTTAAAGGAAAATCCGATACAAAACAATAGTATTAACTCTATGAAATAATTATTGACCACGTATCGAGTGGTTTCATCGAAAAACGGAATAATTAACCATAATAACAATGAATTAAAACCCAATCTATAGTTTGATAGACCCCTATTTAAAATAGCTGTGGAAGGTAACATGTTATGCGATACCGCCGGCTACATGGGAAATTAACATTTTTCCCGGCCTGGACCCTGGGCCCATGCACTATCACCTGCATAAAAAAATTGTACCTTCTCAAAGCCCTTTACCATTTTGGTGTGCACACTAACCAAAACAGCCTCAAGGTACTCTAATGGATTATAGTAGACCGGGAGTACGGAGTATGACCCATCAAAAAAGGAGGTGTCTGTTCCACGAACAGGTGGTGCTCCACTTTTAGTACCCAATTTTAGGGCATCAGAAAATTACTAATTTACCTTAAAATCCTTCAAAAAAGGTGATGTACAGTCACTACTTGTTTTTAATACAGTTCACAAACATATATACCATTCAATTTCACAGTGAGGGCCAATTAGGTTATTTTTGTTTTTGATGAAGGGCAGGTGTTCACTGTTACCCGGTATGCACAGTTGAAACATTTTCTGGTGTCACTGCAAACTATATGGATAAAAAAGTGTCTAAGTGTCCATACATCAAATGTGTATTCCAGGCGCGGATCCAGGGGGGGGCGGAAGGGGGCGTGCGCCTCCCGGTATTCTGCAAATTCTGCAAAATTCACGCCCATTTTGAGTATTTGGACCAGTTGCGCCTTTTCGCCCCCGGTAATTTGACCATTTTGCAAATTCCTGGATCCGCCCTTGGTATCAACCAATATGTAGAAAGATTAAAAGGATTGATAATGTACTGATCATTGTAAAAGTTTATTTAAAAACATGCATGGTGTCCACTGTTACGTCCAAACAGTTCCATATTAATCGCTTACTTAAACCTCTAGTTTAGAAATACATTTGATGAAAAATTACTCCAAAGTTTTTTCTTGTGTTATGCCTTTGGGGTAATAAAATGATGATGTTTTCAGAGATTATGTTAAAAGCAGGGATTTGAGTACAGTTGCATTAAGCTGTAACATGGACGTGGTGTCCAAGTTACGTCCGAAAATGTCTATGGCAACTACACAATTGTTGTACTAGAAAATCAACAAAAAATAATCGAGTTGTTCATGGCTTAAATGATTTTAATACATTTTTCACCCTCATACTATCAAATTATACCCTATTAAAATGCAAGACACTGAAAATTAGTACTTAAAAATACATTTTACATATTCCTTGTAAAGTCACAAAGTGCGACCCCAACCTGGTAACATAATTTTGCTACTGATGTACCAATTACAAATTAAATCATTATTTTGCTGTTATGTTTACTCTAGTAAATAATGTTTCCTGTATAACGATTTAACACCTGGACCACCAAAATGTTTTGTTAAAAATATAAAAACGGAAGATCATGGCATGAACAAATAAATTTGATACAAGGTTACTATTGGGTTTTTGAAAAAAATGTAACCAAGGCAGGCTTCATCAGTACTAATTGAGCTTATCCGAGCTGCGGTCTCCGGTCCCATATCGGTCCATAGGCTACTGGGCTGTAATTAGTTCCGTTTACGGACAGAAACTACAAAATTGCGATTATTACAGATGCGACCGAACTTGCAAGTAAGATGAGGCACTAAAATCTCAACATTTTTAGGTTTTTAGGATCACAAAAATGCCCCTTTAATATATTTTTAAATAAAACCTGGGATGGGTACCCATTGTCAAACCTTCCCATTTTTACCAGAAAGCAATACTGCTTTTCAGATTGCAAAATTTGACCGATGTTGGCTTGTGGAATCGAACCACAAAGTAGTTAGTGAAGTAGTTTAAACTACCTACCATATCCGACTTATTTGTCAATATGCATTCATTGACAGTCTTGTGAATTAAGATCTCATCCTTAAAGTTGACCTTGCATTGTTTATTTGCAATTTTGCAATGAACATGGGCCGTGCACTGCAGACTGTTACCACAACTTTTCTCAACTCATTCTAATTTAGGGGTCACGGACAAGGGAAAGAATTATGACTGCCAACACTCTATTTACAGAATAAAACTAGAGTGGGAGTTGTCATCTTTCACCAATGCGGCCAGGGTGCAATTCCCGGTCGAGCCAGGTGTAGTGTTGTATTGTGAATTTGGTTGCCGCAATCCATGATAACTCTCCTCGCAGTTTTCTCTGAGAGCCACTTCGGTTTCCTCCTGCATATAAAATCGGACTTATTCCCATAATCTTTCCCACTATTCTGCGGCGTCCTTGAATTTTTTAAGGTGCTTGTTCCATTTATGTTTACTGTGTTCTCTACTTGATTTGAGAGCCTTGCACTTGCAAGAGAAATTGGAAATTGTGACACAGATCCAGAAGTTTCTGTGTCTGTTAAATGAGCACAAAGGAAGAGGTCAAGGAGTAGTTTCTCACCCCATCAATATTGCCATTATTGGGATAACTATGAATGGGAGGTCAATCATTGTTGTGTATGTTTTGGCGTGCAAGAGTGCACACACCAAAAAAAAAAAAAAAATTTGCACTTATACATTGTCCGTAATTACAGTCTTTGTATCAAGTAGGGCTACTCCTGTCAAATGAAAGTAAACAGGATAAAATGATGGTCAACAAAACTGCTGATGTGCAATCCTAGTCTGTCCTTGTGTGTCGGAGGGTTGTACTGAGCAAAGCTGAGGAGGCACACATTCGATGGGTTTATTGCTGCACACCAATATCCATCTATGGCAGAGTTTTGACCTAATCCAATCAAATTTCTTGTAAACATGATATAAACCACGCCACTGAATAAGAAGGCCAATCTTTTTTATATGTCTGGAATCAATTGAGACGCGTCGTTTTAAAAATGTTGTGCGTTGACAGGCGTAGCAAGCTGCCACTAGTTCCAATAATTGTAACTTTGGCATAATCTTTTAAAATTTGGACAGTTAATCTTTGGTGCCCCATAAGTTACAACTGTTCTGTGGAGTTCCAATGCCATTTAGGTTTGAGACGTTTTGCGATTGTATATTCCTAAATAAAAAAGAAAATATAATTTTCTTTTGACATTACATAGATCTCTAGAGTCTGTAGGAATAATTGTATTACCAATTTGTAAACCGATGCTACCCCAATTTGCTTCCCAAAAAAGTTCATGTCAAAATGTACACAGATGCCACATTTGGCAGCCCAATGTAGAGACAATAAGGGCAAGTTTCACCTGAAATGTATGTGAATTTTAATCTGGAAAAATGAGTGCAGAGAAGGACTTCAGAATGCCTTACAATATAACGTTATCGCAAACAATCAATAGTAAGCCACTTGGCAGCTGATAATGTAGAGAAACTGACTGTGTATCTGGCTTAAATGGCACCTTACTACCACCAACTCTCGACTAGATAGTCTTAACGTTTTAATGGCTGCCTGCTGTTATCATAGACGATCTAGTCATGATCATCAGGACAACAGCTGCACTTGACCTAGTAACAAGCGTCCTAGTAAAGTAGTAACGTATTACGTCAGAGGTAGAATTTCGTCACTGGGTGTGTGGTTGAATCATTCTTGATCCAAAAACAATTCTGAGACTGCGGGAGGGAAAATAATCATCTAATCCTCCTGTGTTAAGTTTAAAGTTTATTCGAGAAATCAAGCAAATCAAGGTTACGAGATTTTGGCGGAATCGATTCTCGCAAAATACTAGCCCAGTACGTTGCACGATTGGCCAATTCAGCCAAGAGACCAATTGTACTTTGTTGGACTTGGATGCTACGCTCGGTGCAAACAGTCACTTAGACTGAGATCGGCGCAGGGCGACGCTTCTCAGACTTGATCCAGACATAAAAGTAAAAAGACCTCGGTCGTATCCTCTGACTTGTGAGAATTTCCACATTGACGTATTTCTGTCCGTAAACAGACAGAAATTATAAGCCACAGAGCCTAGCTGGCTATGGGACCGTGGGGAAACAAGCAATTGCTTTTAAACAATGTTGAACAAAAAAATGCAAGATCGGGATCAGCTCAAATTTTGAGAATTAAGCTTTCCTCAAGGACAATTGTGATAATGAATAAAACAGAAGATTGCTGAATGAAAACACGAAGGTACGCTTTTAAAGGTACATGGCCAGATCGCTAATAGCCTCATCCCCAGAAGCTCCAATTTACAGGGAAGTGCGTCAACATTTCGGTATAGAAAAATCAGTACTCTTTATTTCTCATTTACCCTGTGAATCTTAGAAGCCAAAGGATGTTTGGTTTGGAAGTATGAGCGGAAAATGTGACCCATTTTGGTCGACCAATATTAATTTTACAGCACTATGTGGCTTACAAATTCACGTTTTTAGCTCTCGACATCAAAACGGATTGAAATTCGGGCGCGAAACTTACAGATGCGGTTTTGCGAGAGAAGGCCAATCTATCAAGATGAAAACTTCATATCTAAATCGGGTTCATCACCGTTAATTATATGTTATCAATCATGCAGGCATGGCCGGGCATGATTGGACCGGATGTATTGTGAGAAAAAATTTTCATGGATTCATCATGGATTTGCTATCAACAGTTCATTTCTGAAAGTGATAAGTCTGCACTAATTACTCGCAATACACTATTTAATTAATTTAAGAGAAACCACATACGTGTAACTACAAGGTAGTTTAAGCAGTATTTTGTGGTTTAAAAATCTCATGAGAAATTAATTTCGTGTACACTATGCAATGGCAGTGAGTTGAGCGACTGTCATGTGTTCAACATCATGACCTTACTGTTACGAAACATCACGATCGTCCCGGTTGAGGTGTGCCCATGCACGACCGTTTGCCACGTAGTGGAACCTTACCCCCAACAAATCATAGCCAGAGTCAATGCTATCACTGGAACAGAATATTAAAAGGTTTGATTTACAGCCATGATCCCGTACTCCACTCGATTGGTTGGTTGGTTGGTTGAGTGGCGCCTTCAATTTAAAAGTATTGGCCAAAGTAAATTTAATTAAAATTAATGGGCGCAATATGGGAGACAACTTAATACTGACTATAGGACGGGGAGGCAACTGAATAGCTGCAAAGAAAAACGTTACAAAATAAAGAACTGTTCGTGGAGACAAGTTAGGTTGGACTTACGTAGTTAAATGGTCGGCTACAGAAAAAAAAAAAAAAAAACACCTAAACAAAATAAAACACTTAAAAAAAAAAATATATCTAAAACCTCAGGAACAGGAGGATGATTTCCCCCAAGCAAATCTGGTCCAGACTGTCATCGCAAGCCCAAATCGAGAGAGATTATCTCTAAGGATATTACGTTTGAGCAGAATATTCACAACATTCCAAGAGAAAATGGTTAACTGTATCAAATGTACCCAAACAGTACAATTGCCATCTGGATGCCTGCCCAGAAAATTAAAGAGATAAAAAATGAGGTCTGCACTTGCCCAACGAAAGCCTAATGAACATTGTAACCTACCCCACCTAAAAACATTCCAGTTCTGGCCATGGTAAGAGAAACATCGGCTTATTATCTAGCATATTAGAAGAATTAATAAGTGACCTAATGTCTGCCACTCATATTCATCTTCATCCTAGAAAGATCTTAACCTCTGATAAGTTAAGTTTGCTAGGGAATATCAATAATAAAATCCGTATGGCAAGGCATTTTTGGCCACCAGATCAGCCCATACCATACACCCCAATATGACTAGGAACCCCAGGCAATATCAACAACAAGCCCATAGTTAGATAGATTAAGTATAATCTCTGAATATCACATAGGATCTTATTGTCTGGATTAAAGTTGTTAATGAAGTTATGGCGCTCATACAGTCACTAAGATAACAACATTAGCGGGTTAACTTCCTCAACCAATTCCAGAGCAATGAATAATAGCAAGTAATCGGCAGAAAAAAATAGAAATATCAAAAAGCCTTATAACCCGAGAATATTTAAACGAGGGTATCACAATACCACAACCCACCTATTCATATACTATACAAAGAACCATCTGTATTAAAGGTGTAGATCACCCCCCAAATATGTATTAATCTCACGAACAATTATGTTCTTTTTTAATATCATCATCAGTACATCTTCAATTAAAGATCTGTTCCGAAGAGAAATAGTAGTTATTAATCGCCTGATAATCCCAAAAAGGCTACATGTGAGAAAGAAATCACTATCAAATAAATCATGCGCAAATATCAATCCCTAGCATCAAAAGGTCTATGAAAGGATCACAATTAGCAGGATCATTAAAAAATACTGCTTCTGCCAATTTCCGTGAACATGGTTAAAAAGTGGGTGATGCCAATTAGCTTTAATCGCATAAGAATAATACGACAAAGGAATTTCCGCCTAAGCTCAAGGGGGGGATGCACACATTAAACCTGGATGACGTAAGGAGTAACCCAATGGCACCAGTACAAATCTTAAGTGCTTATCTGAATGGAATCTAAAACTACACTTGAGGAATTGAAGGCAGAATCAAAAGCCTCACTACCATAATCCAATAATGGCTAATCAAAAAAAAAACCTTATTAAAGGCGAGAGCAAATAGAGGGCCATCTGCACCCCAGAAGCATCCAGATATTACAACGGAGCAAATTTATTCTAGACCACTTTCCTAAATATATTAATATGTACTCCAAGAAATGTGGAATAAATATAAACCTAAAAAATTTTGTATCTTCTTAAAATCAATCCTATTGCCATCCACCTTATAGGTGATACGAGGAGATTTTCTTCTACGAGTAAAAAGAACCCCAACAGTTTTAGGAGCAGAAAGTTTGTTAAAGCCCCAATTGTTACACCATTTGACAGTGAATCAAGAACTAGTCTGAATCTTACGACAAACAAAACTAAATTATATGACTTTCCAGATGGCAATATCATCTGCAAATTGGGAAATTAACATCTTTCACCACCTCAGGGAGGTAAGGAAACTTGAAATATAAAAAAACAGGGCTAACTACACTTCCTTGAGGACACCATATCAGTTTAAAATTTATCTGACAGAACACCATTAACTCTTTAACGTGAATAAACCTATTCGATGAAAAATTAATCATCCAGTGGGACCAATAGTCCACTACATACCAAGCATTTAACATTTTTTAGGATACTCCCTTAAGCCAAACCAATCATATGCTTCTGAATGTCAGAAAAAATTGCCACTTACTCTCTGATAGCAAAGCCTCTATTAATAAAAGCTTCAAGGTTAACTAGATGGTCAATAGTACGCCTACCCCTGCGAAAACCACTCTGAGCGGGATTAAGTAGCCTCTTAGACTCCAGAAACCACAGCAGCCTACCATTACATCCTTTCCATAAACTTTACCTAATGCCAGAAGTCAAGCAATTGGTCTATTGTAATGGGTCAGCCCACCATCGTTACCTGGTTTAAGAGAGGTGTAAGAACAGACTGCTGTCCAAGCATCTGGCACTAGCCCTACCCCATATAATATTAAAATATGATCAGTAAACTTGCATAAACATAGAAGGAAAAATACTTAATCATACCCGTACGAATACCATCCTCTACCCAGGCGTTGGACATTTACTTTATCAATGGCTGCTTCAGATCATTCCCTACTAAGGTTCATCAACCATGGAATCATCTGTACAATTACCAAAATTAAATTCTTTTCAGGAGTCCTGTTTCCTTGCCAAGGGAAATATCATTATTATTAAAGAATCACTACAACATGAGCAAAAGACTCGGCTAAAATATTTGACTTGTCTTGATCAGAAAACTGCAACCCTATCATTTTTTAAGAATTGGGATGCACTATACCCCTAGTTCGATAAATGCCCTTCACTTTGTTCCACATCCTTGCGACACAGAGTATGAGTAGTTAATGCCATCACAAAATGTCTCCAATTGTCTTTTTGCAGCCAGAATAACTTTCCGGGCAATAGCCCTTTTCCTTTTGTATCCTCTAAATGATTAGGGCACAAGACCTTTGTAATTTTTTAATTTAAAGTGCACATTTTTTCTCTTCAGCATTGTACTTCCTCATTCCACCAAGACACAGCAGATCTTGATTCCTGACAGGTTTAGATTTAGGAATAGCCTATTAGCAGCCCTATAAGCGTCAATAAAAGATCATAATTCGTTGGTGCTATCCCATTTCAACAGGTTCAGTAATCACATCCATACAGAGAAGATCAAATTGTCCCAATCAGCTCTCTTCAATGACCAAACCAAAACCAGAGGGACGATTATAACTGTTATAATGAACATTAGCACCAAGGATAGTTAAGATAGGAAGGAAATGATATCACCCCAATTATTATCAACACCTCCCCGGTACATTTAGCAGCAACCGATACTAGAACAAAAGTAATGTCAATACATGATAGTTTACCAGTCCTAGGATCAAGTTTCTTGCCACCACTACCGTATAAGACAACATAAGTTATTATGATCGATAATATTTTCAACAACCTTACCACCAGTATCATTCTATTATGCCCAAAAGGGTATTGTAACAGTTAAAATCCCCACAAATAATCAATGTGGAATCAACCTTATCAAAAATTGGATCTAAAAATCCTCTTTCCAAATACCGTGGGGTTGTAAATATTGGAACAACATAAATTTTACCAGAATCCTTTTTAGTAAAAATTTCAATAAGTTGAATTATCAATAGACGAAGCACATGCAGCAATACGAACCACAGAAGCAGCAGACCCCTGCGAATAAAAAGCCACACCCTCCTCTACTACTATCAAAACACCGTTAACAACCCGATCTTACGATATAAAAATCATTAACCCAAGGAGCTTAAATTTTTAAATTACTAGTAGCCATGTTTCCTGGACACAAATAACATCCGGTTTCGTATCCATACCTCAATCGCATGTTAAATTCAAGACCATGCGCCCTGATCGATTGGGCATTCCATTGTAGAATATGGAACATGATAACAACATGAGCCACAGGAATTTAAAGAAAATCATCAGTTTTTTTATCACCTTTCTGTTTATCATCCATACTCAAACGATTTATATGAGAAGGAAGGAGGTGGTACTGATTTTGAACCTCTGGCTTGTGAACTATTTCTATGTTCACTACTACGAGAACTGTGGCACCCACATGACGTGACCCCTCAGCATTAGAAGTTATTTTATCATTGGCTACTTACATGACCACTGACTACTTATATGACCGCTCTGACTACATGTGGAGCCCTCAATTTGGAACAAAATCTCCCTCCTTAGTCCTACCTTTTCCCTCATATCCCTATCTTGACTTTATGTGTCTATGTGACGTTAAGCCCTAATATGGAGTTAATTGCTTCTGAATAAACTTTCCAGAGCATGATCCGTTCCTTTACTTTGGTGCCTTCATAAATTTCCAAAAACCCCACCATAAGGTAAACTAATTGTGACCAACGGGAATAGTAGGTTCAACATATCCATCCTCAGTTTGACACGCAGAGTCAACATCAGGTTTGAGTAATGCATCGGCCCACTTGAATGACTCTTTGAGGCAAAGTACATGTATTTTTAACTTTCTGCATTACAGGCCATAAGAAGAAGATTCAATACAGGATCCTTAGACTTAGGTTCCTCACGAGAAGGCGCTATGTACGATTCCCGTGACAACCTTCGCTGCCTCAGCAAAAGACATGCATTGTTGGGCTTTTTACGAATTTATTTTCTTAGCATGTGTGAAAGATTCAACAACCACTCAATATGTGCAGAATGTTCCTCCACAGCGACAACACTTTGTGATAGTCTTATTGCACAATCATCGTAATTGTGATCCCCACCACAGCGGACACAACGGATTTTCCCTTTACATACTGAGGGGACCATGTGACCCAATCTTTGACAATTAAAGCACCTAATACGTGCTCAACATATGCTTAACTTTGTAAGCCTCATATCCAATGAACTCACTGGGGACCCCCGGTAGTTCTTTGTAAAGGTCAAGCATACAGATAATGAATCATACACTTACCCTCAACCTTCCTTCTAAGCGTTTAGCAGCAATAACACCCTTGGACCACAACATCAAGAATGTCTTCTCAGTTACATCAATATCAATAACCTGATATACTCCTTTGCATTGCGTTTCACTCTTAGGAATTCTACATTAATGACCATTGCCCGAGTGAGGTGTTATTCAATAAACCGGGCTGCTTTGTAGATTGTAACAGTGCCGACAGCTAAACCATTCTTTACTTTATTCACTTTATACACTACACCAGTACCAAACTGATCAATAGATTTGGCTACCTTCAGGGGGTTGACCTTACCAAATTAATCTCATCACTAGAAATGATGACTACTTTAGGGACCCATAAAAGTATCCTCGCCATCAGACCATTTTCATTAGCGGCAGACATACAGAATCAGCATCCCCAACTTTCAGAAAAGGATTCACTTTGATACCTCCTCTTCTTACGAGAATAAATTCAAAGTAGTGAAATCATTCATCAGGTGGAGGCATAGATCTTGTTCAGAATCTTGGGATGAGAATGTAAATCACCTGCATCTACTTATCATACCAGAAAGTGAGGGAGAGCCCGACTGAAGGGAATCAGCCTGAGATTGGGACTTCATCATCGAAATTCCTGACATATCATTATCAGAATATCCAGAGGCCACGTGGTCCACGCCCTTATCGGCCATGTTATTAACCACGCGGCATCTAGACTAAAACAACTTAAAACACTATGTAAAAAAACACAATGTATTACTGACCTAACAATAATATATAAAAAAGTTATCATAACCAAAACTTGCAAAATATACCGACCAAATTAATTTCGGCCCTTGAACTCGGATTATTAAGTTTCTCGTCACCGCCCGCGTTCGCGTTATGATTTTTGTGGCCGCGTTTTAAGTGGCCGAAAATATGGAAAATTTAATTCATTATTTTGAAAATCTGTTCAAGCATCACCTTTTCATTCGTATTTGAATTTTTGGTAGGAAACTTGTCTCGGAAGTCTCGGAAATGAGTCTAAAAAAAGACCCATATTGTTCATATTTCGTCGATCCCCTGTACTTGGCTTGTAGGTTTTATTTAACGGTAAAATCCGCAAGTAGCCAAATAATGAATAACTTTGAAATGTTCCCTCATTATGGGCTGAAAAAAAAATTGTGACGAGAAACTCATACTTGAGGTTCAAGGGCCTTACTGCAAAAACTCACCCTCTCAACACGAACCCAATCAAACCAAGGAGAAATTTAACCAAAAAAACAAAAACACCGAAAAGAGCGCACTCCCACGACACGTCTCTCAGTATGAAATCTCAATTCGTCTCCAATCACTCGCACTGGACGAAAGCTACATCTGACCAGAGCACGCCTTGCCTAGCCGTGACACTGCATTGACTGCATTCATGGCGCGTTTCCATAGATCCAACACATGGTCAAATGAGTGGAACGCAAGCTCGCCTTAGGCGCCCTCTAGACACCAAGGTCCACGCTGGCTATGTATGGGGAGGGATTTTCTGGGGTGATTTGAACGACTTTGAAAGCGTTCATAGTTTTGGGTCAGAGTACAACGAACGTAAGATATTCTCACGGTCCAGTCGTTTTTGATCGTATTTAGCTACACCTATGAAGTAAACTAAAACTCGACAGTGTCGATAGTGCATCTATATAACACTGTAAATAAAGCATAATGCACATTTTCTGTAGCCACACCCTGGGATGGCACATATCCATTGCTCATTTTTTTCTCGTATTCGATTTTTTGGTTCTGGTTGGATGTAGTTTAGTTGGAATATTTCCACTTAATTAGCCCTTCGGTGCTGGTGAAAGTATTTTTTCTAAGAAGCACATTTAATGGCAGCTTCAGAGATTTCAAAATATTATTCATGGGCGTTCTATTATTAAACATACGTCAGCTAAAATCAAATTAAAGATAGTCAACAAACTAATGCCCGCTTTAGAATTTTATTAAGGCTCATGAATGTTTATTTTTTTTAAATCTATCTTGTTCCCGATTCTCCATGGAATTTTATTTCGTTTCGTCACTGTAACGTATTTGATAATTTTTATTCTAGTGATTTGTGTAGCACAACCAAAACCGATTTGTTATGTGTAACCGGCAACACTGCCAAGATGGACGCAGCTCATGAAAGATGTTCTCTGTAAACACGCAATAAAACTCTTAATCGTGATACGTTAGATACTCCTCCTGTGCTCTATGATTGTGTTAGCATTAATGAATAACAATAAACTTTCCACATGGGTAAAACAGGCGACACTCTCAAGCCTCCGTAAATTGACTTTTATTGAACAATTTTCGTCGCGGCTCTCCTCGGTACGAAATTCGCTTGATCGCACATGTCCGCACGAGTGTCCAAACACGCCGAATTTGACCGACAATCGCATGTTTGACTCAGCTGTTACGACTAAGTATCACACTCGCCGTCGCAATCGCCGTGTAGAACGCTATACAAACAGGAGATTGGGCATTAACATTGTTCAAATATAGTTTCATTGAACACATAAATTGTTTACATGCTATGCCAGTGTTTTTGTGTGTTGGTACAAAAGTTTCATGATTGAAGTTGAAAGGCCAATGTAGAATGCCTATGTAGTCACTCATTAAGTTCCATTGGTGTAAACTTTCCCTGTTTTTTTTGACACATTTTGGCAGTCCCTTAGACCAGTACATATTGAAGGAGCATTTAATATAGTTCATTATCAGGTAAGTTTGTGTAAATGAAATGCAACGTGCATGTAGTTTGCTGAAGAGTTCCACGGATAATTAATTAGTGAAAGTGTAATCACAAATTCAATACAAGATTTATTAATACAGAGTGGTCGCAAGTGCATACAATTGAAGGGTATTACAATTTGAGTACCAAATCTAGTACTGTATACAGCATATTTAAAATTTGATTTTAATTATCACCCCAAATGCCAGTGACGAAGCAAAACGGTGCCAGCGGCTGACACAATAATTCAGCATCCTTTAGCATAACCATCCCATTACCCCGTCTTAGTACTAGTAGTACTACATGGTGATTTAGGGAAAAATAATTGGGAAACAAATTTCGCCAACTGTGGGACTGACTCTGAGGAAATTCCCTCAACTTCACGGGGCTCAATCAAAAGGTGACCCCCTCCCTGCGTGTAGCACTGTTATTTCAAGCTATATGGGTTTGACTACCCTACCTTGATGTCACCAAAATCTTCCATACAAGAAGAAGGTGACAAACAAAATATGATGAAATCTTTAAAGCTATGGGAATAAACGGCACAAAGGAAAAGTCAATATTATTTATGAAAGGCACGTATTCAATACAATATGTTTTCAGGTGAAGAAAGTATTGATAACTTCATAACTAATTGTAGATCCTATGCCACTACCTGTGAGTTTGGTCCCTTGCGTGATGAATTAATTATAGATAGATGTTACAGGGGTGGAAAACAAAGACCTGAACAAAAATTGTTGAACCAAGATCATAGAACCCACCTTATAAAAGTGTATTCAATTATGCAAATCCTATCAGCTACTGGAAACTCATGTGGAAAGCATGGCAGATGTAATAATGCTGTACATGCTGTAGGCAAAATGGGGAAAATCCCAATGAAAAAGTGCAGTATACTGAAACTGCAAATTCTGTGGAAACAACATGTTTGCTAAAAAAAAATGCCCTGCATTTGGGAAGACCTGTAGCAACTGTCACCAGCGGTCCAAACCATTTCTCAGTAGGCAAAGTGCACAAAGAACCTAGCTGCAGGTTCGAGTCGAAACGTGGAAAACTTGGCACAGGAAAGTAAACCGAGTGCACACGCTCTGGGGACAGACGATGAAGCTGACACAGGTTTCTTCCAGTTACGTGATTATGAGGCCTGCCCCACTGTGAAACACAGTCAGGTGAAAATGGCTGTAATGATATAGACCAATCATTTCAGGAAACAATTTTAAATTGGGTACAAACAAATACCATAAAAAGATTGGGTGGCTGCAATGGGAAGTAGCAGGACAACCATACCCAGTTATGATGCAAGTTGAGAGTGGTGCAGAATGTAATGTCATACCACAGAGGTACGTCCCTGCTGATTCAATTGTGGTCAATCTCTGCAAAGTTTTGCACTTTTAATGATGAACAAGCTAGGATTCCTACCATTATTGGTATATGTAAGTTGGAAATCAGAAAACCACAAGAATGGTGACAGCTATATCATCCCCTTCAGGTCATTGAAGGTCAGAGTAGCATGCCACCTTCTAGGTCAATTGTCGTCTCAATCACTGGGCTTGATTAAAGTGAGTATAAAACATTGCTAAAACAGCCCTTTCAGAAAGAAATCATTGTGTTCAAATTTCTGAGTGAAAACAGTACACCAAAAATGAAAGGCATGTGAAAATGGGTCAAGTCAAAGACACCAAATGATGTACAAACAATGCACAAACAAGACAAACATGACACATGACATGACACTGACAGTCAAGCATGACAAACCAATGAATAAACAAAAGTGAAAATGTGTACATCCAACCAAGACAGAGACTCACACAGGTAAAAAGCAATGGGTGTAACTAAGACCCAAGTTATGAGAAATATGCCCATGTATTTGAAGGCTTTGGCTGTATGCCAGTGTTGTGCATTGGAAACCAAAGATGGTATAACACCTGTTATAATGCCTCCAAGACGTGTTCCCCTTGCAGAAACCCAGTTAAGATGAACTCACACGTTTGGAGCAGTGGTGTGGATCAAAGGGTTGAATGGCCACTGAATGGGTCTCTAGTCTGGTGACAGTTGTCAAACCTAATGGCAAGTTAAGAGTATGCATAGATCCAGTGCATTTAAAACAAGCATTAAAGAGAAGTCATTATCCACTGCCATTATTGAAGACGTCCCTTCCTGAAATGTCCGCGTGTGGAAGTGTTTTTCCAGGCGGGACTGTAGTGAAGGTTTTCTGCAATGCCAACTCGATGAACAGTCGTCATATCTTACCACATTCAGAGCTCCATTGGCAATTATCGTTGGCCACGATTACATTTGGAGTGCTCCAGAACCTGAAAATTTCAGCAGAAATTAGAACCAGTGTTTAGAAACCTTAGCGGTGTCTATAAGATCGCTGATGATGTGCTGATAACCGTGAGGACCACACTTGCGGACCGATGAAAGATCACGACAAGAATATGGAACAGTTCTTTTTTCTTGAGCGATGTATGGAAAAATGCATCAAATTGAACAAGGAAATTCCAATACAAGTGCGACCAGGTGTCGCTCATTGGACATACACTGACAAGTGACGGACTAAAATGGATGAAACAAAGTGAAAGCATTCGCAATTATGCCAGAACCAACAGATGTGAATGGAGTACTGCGATTTCTAGGAATGACAAAAAGTACTTGCACAATTTCTTTTTCTTCCCGACCTATCACAAGACACAGAACCATTACGTAGACTACGCACAAAAAACACAACTGGAATTGGACTGAAGAACACGACGCAACAATCTTTGAGAAAGTCAAGAGAAAGTTGCGTCAACACCTGTTTGAGAATATTTACTCGGACATAGAAATAGAGGGTCAAGGAGATGCCTCTGACAAGGCTTAGATTCGCTCTTCTACACAGGGTCAACCTATACCTACTCCACAGAGCCTTACCCAGCAGAGACGCGATATTCGCAAATAAGAAGGGTTGTTGGCACAGTTTTCGGTTTGGAGAGAAACCATTTGTACTTATACGGCGAAGTGACGTTATGGACGGTCACAACCACTCGTGTCAATATCACAGAAACCACTCACTACTGTTCCCAAGCGTCTGCAACGCCTCTTACTACGACGCTTGTCGCATCGACGTAGAAACATACAAACGCGGAAAATAGAATGTCTCTCGCGGCACACTCTCCTCGCGAGCATATCCTTACTACCACATCAGGTCCAAAAGCAGAATAGGAACGGAAAGTGTAACCTGTGTGAGTCAGTGCCCTATCTTTCTCTTTCTACTGTTTTACGCAGGATATCAAAGAAGCAACTGCGGCAGGATGCACTTTGCAAGCAGTGAAGCTTACAATTGTTGAAGGATGTAGCCAGACAACAGAAGCACGGACCACAGACAAATCATACTTGATGACGTAAGAGACTAACTTTCATACCAGGACGAGTACGTTTTTCGCGAACCTAGAGTTGTTGAACAAAAAGTAACGGACTATAATATACAAAGACTACATAGAGCACACCCAGGAGTAAACATAACAATCCGCATAGGCAAAAGAATGTGTTTATTGGCCAGGTATATCCAATGCCATCAGACTATATTTCAAATGTGAAGCATGTAAACACATAATCATCCATCATCCGGAACAACCCAAAGAGCCCTTAATTAACCCATATTACCACAAACTTCCATAGCGACCGTGGCAAAGATCGGTGTAGATCTTGTCACAGTTGATAACACGGACTATCTGTGCTGCTGTTGACTACTACTCAGACTATTTCGAGTTCGACCCATTCCCGCACAAGAAAGATGCTAAGCGCTGGTCATAAAGATCTACAGAAACACTTTACTACTCACGGCATAAACCCGACCTTGATATTCTAGACAATGACCCCCCCATTTAACTCAAACACATTTGCAACTTCGCCAGAGCGTTTTGAATGCAAGCACAAGACCAGCTCGCCGGAATTTGCCCAGAGCAATGGCAAAGCGGAGGTAACGACAAATAGCAAAAAAACCTCATCAAAAAGACAAAAAAGACCATGGACACTTGAATTGGCCTCTTTTAGAGTGGAGAAATACTCCAAATGAGGGGCTGAACAACTCACCAGCGCAACGCTTTTTTTCGGAGGAGAACCGTACGCTTTTGGCCCATCCAGACTCGCTACTAAACCCCAAGCTGCAAGAACAGATCAGAGAGAAAAAACTGCAGAGCAAAATAACAACAGAAATACTACACAGAGGTGCCAAGAACTACCACTTTAAAAAGAGGAATTGTGAGAAATTAAACCCAGATCTAACCAGCGAGAGAAAGTGTGATAAAAAGCGCAAGTGAGAAAAAAGTCGAACACGCCATATAGGGTAAAGACAGAAGACGACGCGAATACATCAGAAATAGGAGACATCTGAGACAAACAAATGAACATTCCAACGCAAACCCACTGTACATGACACAATTTCCAAGGTTATAGCCCACCCAGTCCACTGAAGCCAGTCCCAGGACCAGAAGATAGAAACACATTCTGACTACAAAACAGAACTCACACATTCAGGAGACAGCTAACAAAGCAAACCACAGGGACCATGAGACACAGCCCAAGAAAAGAAACGGGACCATTTATCTCAAGAACTATGTTTAGTGTGTACAGGTAGTAATAGATGATTACAACTAAAACTTAAACCCACACAAACCATAACAAAGTTTGGCAATCACCAAATTTAATAATATGGTTTTAAATTGAGTTATAGTGATTATGTGCATAGAAGAAAAATGTGCCGTACTTTTGAGTTGAGGATCAAAAGGCAACAAAACTTGCCGCTTATTTTTTACTTTGTAAGCTTGTGCAAAGTCAAGAGTGAAAACAGTCATGCCAGAAAGTAATGGAAGAGGAAAAAATATAAACAATTTTGAAGTTTTTATGTCCGTAAAAACAAAACAGATTTGTTTAGAGGTTCAAAAGAGCATTTGGAGCTCAGTTCAGAAAGTGATTATTAAATAGTGGTTTGGGGAATGAGATACACATGCTAATGCTAGGAAGGCCATAGAAAAGAAAACATTTCATTTTCCCTAAAGAAGGAAAGGTTAAGTATGTAGATAATGTTAGGCTAGGGATTTGTGTAGCAACACCGAGGTGTTATATGTGTAAGCCGGCCAAGCACTGGCAGATGGACTCACAGCTCATAAAGATGTTCTCTGTAAACACGCAATAAAACTCTTAATCGTGATACGTTAATATACTCTCCTGGGCTCTATGATTGTGGTCGCATTATAGAATAACATAAAACTTTCAGTCACTACTTTTAAAGTTAGACAATTAAACAAAAAAAAGCGCGGACAACCAAAAATGATACCTACAGTTGAAGATGGAATTGACAAATAAATCGACTAGCCCTTATGGTCAAGAGAACCAACGTAAAATACCCAGCACAAACGGATGTGCGACGATATATAATCCAACTTGAATGGCAACCAATTGCAAATCAATGCAATGAAGTGTAATAGTGGTGGATGTATTGCTTCACAAGGAAAAACTTAATTGGTTATGCCAGGAAGCACTAACTACATAGTTCATGCACATTAAACCTTAATTCGGGAGCAATTTCAATTTTTTAGACTATCTGGTAAATGGGTTTACTTTACGTTAAAAAGCTGTAAATAGGAATAATCATTTGTGACAATGTCTAATGTGAAACTTCTTTGGGACTCAATCAAAGCAAAACCTATGTTTTAGTGTTATTGGTTTGCCATAATTCCCTTTTTAATAGCCTATATATTCAAGACATAAATACTAGAAACTTTAGATATCGTCATTAAACAAAAAACAGGCGCTCAAGATCTAGTCATAGACGGAATTGGCAAAATGTTGCTTTTCCAGAGCAATTATTAATTGCCAAGATTAAAATTTTTATTCCTTTCATTTCAATTTATGCAGGATATTCCAAGGATAAAAAACAACAAAATCGTAGGCCCTACACATAGTTACAATAGTACACGTATTTCCCATGCCACGGCGCGCCGCGGCGGTCATTCAGAAACACCTTCAGTAAATAAACAATTAGTGATTCCAAATAATATAAAAAACAGGAAAAAATTATGAAACACAGCGGAAATATTTTAATATTACCCCATATCCCCAAAAACAACTGGACCCGACAGCGCATAACCCAAGCAATTCATATTGCACATACATGAGGCAGTTGACATATGAATTAAAACTATGATGCATTACTAATACCCCAGATTCAAAAATATGAAATGAAGCATAAAAATATAAAAAAGTTTAACACCACTTTTTGTGAAACATGTTTCAGGGTCCATACGACTACTAATATATAGATAATTGAGTTAGGTCTTCTTACCTGATATTAAAAGACAAATATTTTGAGGAAATTATTTTGATAACTTGGAAATCAAAAAGAGCAAACTTACATAAGTGTGCGGTTTAAAATTCAAGCAAAAAGGAAAAAGGTTGTCCGTGAAAATGCGACGGACGGAATGACAACCTTGTGCCTAAAATGGTCCTCAATACATGATAAGAAGCGCCATTTTAGATTTTCTTCATGGACGTCTAGTAATTCAAACTCATAACATACTGAAGCCAAAAACTTCTATCATACTTGACTGTAAATACTGGTAACTACAGGACTTTCATTGAATTCGACGCTCAAGATCAAAAGACGATTTTCCTTGTTTTATCGCCATGGAGATATTTCTGTCAACAAGTTTCTTTTCAGCCTCAACACTCGGAAGGATTTTGTTTTATTAGCATACGTCACCCATCCTTAAAAGTCCATGGGGATGGTCCAGTCGCTATAGCCCAGAACCCAAAAATTTTGATATCTGAGGAAAGCTACTTGTTTCTCATTTTCCCTGTGAAAGCTTAGGGCCAAAAGATGTTTGGTTTGATGTATGAGCAAAATGTTGCCTCATTTGATCGAACCAAAAGCACGTTTGAGCTCTTCATATCAAAACGGATTGAAATATCGGCCGAAACTTTAGAGATGGGGTTTGGGTGAAGGGCCATTCTATCAAGATGAAAATTTAAATCGGGTTATCCTCCTTTAACAAAGGTATTAATAGCAACGGCGATAATAATCTGCAAAGGTCAGAGTGAGTGCTTGTTCTAAAAAAATGCTAGGTACATGGTTAGAAAACTATAAAGGAAAAGGAAATAAGTTTATAGATATTGTGTTACATTCATACACTGTGTTAGAAATCACGACCTGGAGCAGTATAATGATTATTTGTACCTTCCAGTCCCCTGTCCTATCTACTGGTCAGGGGGTCTCGAAAGTTTTTACTTTCGTATTTTTAATATGAATTTTCTATCCTTGCTATCATGTCGCAACAATGTTCAATTATTTTAGTAAGTGCCGTACAGAAAAGTTAATGACCAAAATACCAGATTGATCTTTGTTGGGTTGCTTTTAGTCTTATCGGGTGGAGGGTATGTTAGGATAGGGCTAGTCCTTGTTATAGACATGCAAACATTGAAAGTAATGATTTGTTTAGTATTTTTTTTTAAATTTAATACTACAGTATAAGCTTGGCCACAGATGATTTTATAACCCGTTTTCAGTTTCAAGATAAGCTTTCTAGAGCCACCGTCAAAATCATTTCGTGGCAATGGTACATTCATCTCACATCCCAGGTGGTTCATTATAAAAAGTATATAGAAAAATGAGGGGGCGGGGGGGGGGGGGGGGGGGGGGGGGGGGGGGGGGGGGGGGGGGGGGGGGGGGGGGGGGGGTGGGGGGGGGTTATTTTTTTTGGGGGGGGGGTTACTTGGGGGGGGGGGGGGGTTAATGTTAAGAACGACGACTTATATGTTGATCACACCCCCCTGTTAACAATTCAGGACGTATTCCATTATATATGTTTGTTAAAAAATCGGAGTTCTGACTTTATAACCCATGAACCAATACGATATACACCGTTAAAAATGTTCCTAATCGGACTTACCCTTTAAAATACGGGCAACCCGTACCCTGTTTGCACAATCTTCAAGCTTATAATGATATTCATCATAAATAATACAATTTGGAAACAGAACAGAAAAACTGTAAATAAACAGTATGTTACGGTGATACTAAATATTATTTTTTTATGTATAGTGTCGTGGATATGGTAAAAAGACTTGCTCCCTGTTCGACTCTCAGTAACTACGTTGTATAAAATGTAGTTATTACTGATTAAGCAATGGGGATTATATATAATATCCTACATATTACCATATTAAAAAGTGTACACGTTTCAAATCTATTTTTCTTTACGGTTGGTCCTTTTTTCAAAATTACCTAAAAATAACCTCTTTACCAAAATATTGTGGGCAATTGCAAAATAACAAGAGTTTTTTTTGAGTCAATGCGAGAAGATGTATGAATAACGTTTTAATCTTGACATTGTTTAAAGAAGTGAAAAAAGATAATAATGTTGAATCTGAGATGTCACGGCGTTATTTTTCTTCCCTGCAATGGTTTCGCAGTTTTACGGTCCCAGTATGTATGTTGTTGTGAGGTCCCAGCTGCCAGTTAAAAACGCGTTTCTTTACAGTTTTATTTTTAGCAGTGTATATAATGTACCTACAAAAAATCATACCCATATATGTTGATTGCAGTGTAATGAATTATTTGCGCTTCCAAAAAGTAGGGTCCGTTAATGCCCAGACTATTGATGAGAGGTGGTTAGTGAGTTCAGCAGCCTGAAGTGAGATGAGCTGATAAGGAATCGCAGAGTCCCCTATATACACGATATAGTTTAAAGTCCAATGCCAGGGTTACCATGTTTTTATCTTGTCCGTGGAAGGGACTGCCCCCAGCTCTGACCATCGCATCACATCGTTGGTAAGTTGCCAAGATGAGATTAAAAACAACGATATTGTCGATGGAGTAGAGTAATAGACGGAAATTTGCATCTTTTCCCCTTCATAGGGGTGAAAAATGCCCTGTTCTTTTATCGCAGTTTCAATTATCACATATTCTTTCTTTAGAATGGGGCAGTATCATCAGTTACTTATCTCCAAAACAAAGCTTATATACAATATTTTTAATTGATACTGCATGCCATCCCTCTTCAAAATGACTATTATCAGGCTCCTAGTCCGAGGGACACGTATAAAGATAGGGACCGATCAAGGTCGATTTTTACTTTTTTTTTCTCCCTCACATGGAAGCCGATCACCCAAACATCTGATTTACAAAGGTGAGTTAAAAATTGTCCAGGCCTGTTTGTATAGTAGACGCATCCCCCCACGTATTATGGCATAATTAGTATACGAATGTCATTTTGAACTGGGCTTTTTGATGATTGAGATGCGCTTTTCGTCGTTATATTCAATTTTTGTGTATTGCCTTTTCCACAGACAAAATGGCACTGTAGATTAAGGTACTACATACATTACACAAAGGCCAGGCAGTTCAGATGAGAGGATCATTTTTTTCGAGATATATAAGGCCCGTCAGTGCAGAATTCTCTTCTGCAATTCATGCAAGGGGCCAAGACCATGGCCCTTAATCTTGCTTTGCTACGCATTGACCGCTCAAACAACTAGTTCCTTGTACTTGGCCTATCCACGTCGACGAAAACCAAATTATTTTGTGTTTATAAACTTTTTTGTAAGATTTGATGAAAATTCATATATTTCGGTAATGATAGGGCCATATTATATTTTTTCATTACATTGGTCCGGCAGCACCCGACCCAGCAATAGCCAACGGTCAGTAAACACACGCAGAGAAAGGTTATTGCCCCGATCACTCCATCTGGATACGGGATCGGTTCAGACAGGGAAATATCGGGTCCCAAGTCGCCTGTAGGCTGTAGGGTTCTACCAATATTAAACTAAGGCTTGAGGTCAAGAGAATAATTGACCGAGACGACAGAATGGAATTGGATGGCGGGATTTGGATTATATGCGATCCTGTGAAAGTGTTATAGTATAGACCTATAAAGGCCTACATACATGTCTGAGAAATCCGACATATAATATGATTATGATGGAATTAGAACACTGGTCACGTTATTATGAACCGTGTTGCCATTTAAAAAACATTTTCCATCATGGTATCTACAAACTTACTCTTAGAATGTTTTCTGTAATCGGAGGAGGTAAGGCGGGCGGAGAGGGCATGCATGGAGGGTTAGAGCCTACCTGTATGGGATCGGATAACTGGGAGTCAAACAAAATGATACGAAGGGGAGAAGAGGCATGTAATGAGGAAAAGTAAGTGAAATAAATATACAACACAAAATAATATTAAAGGGGTAATAATAATAATACATTGAGGGCGCAAGATCAAGCAAGCAATTAACCATACAAACACGAGCTTGAGGATTTCTGAGACTTGAGGTATAGGCCTATAACACAAACACGCAGGGTTTAAAGGAAAGGGGAAGACGGTGAAAAGAGAAATACTGGAGAAACTGATTGCTAAACTCCAGTGGAAGTGGCGCATTATCACAAATAGTAACCTAGAAAAAAATATATCAACAAAAAACATTTCAAAGTAAAGGGGGAGTAGATTTATGGGAAACGGAAAAATTCAGTGAGAGAGGTTCACATCTCCTTAAGAATTTTGATGTTATCAAAATATTGTTCCAAGGGAGTCTGTTTGTGGTCATCATATCTGGCATAGAGGGATTAAGTGAGTAATTTAGTTCGTTACCTTTCTGGATTGCTCATGTTCATACAACAAAAGTAATACCAAAATTTGTCAAGATCCATGTATTTGAAAGACGGGCCAGTTAAAATAAAGGAACTCAAAAGTCAATTCACATTTAAACCCATATCTTGCTGAACATCATGCATCACAAATAGCCTAAGTAAATATATTCGGGTCCTTATGATGAGAAGATCATTTGAAGCTACTTTTACCGTCCTAAAATGAATCACTATAATGACTGATCTCTTTAGACTCAAGATGGCCGCCCAACGGACCCCGTGGGACAATAGTTAGGAATTTTGGTACATTAAATTCTTTTACAAATTCATGTAGGTAGTTAGTTTAAAGGGTGCAAGGGGAACCCATTTTAATCTGTTAGAATTCTAAAAAAGAAAATCAGGGATTAGTAGGAAATTAGTAAAAATTTGAAATTTGCAGCAAAAGCTTTAAAAGTGAAGGGATATAAGTAGCCTATGTAGAATAATATAGAGAATTCTCTATTTGTTACTTTTCAATGGAGGGAATGGACAGAAACAGAAACGAAAACGGCAGCATTCAAAGATAAGACTCGCCATTCAGTTACATGTTGCGATTGCAGTTATGGTCAGCGTCCGTATGGACAGGATTCTGACGTAATATCAGATTTGTCCTTATCTAGGTTGTTCTTGCATTGGACTTATGGGGGGTACCGGTATTGTACAGGTGCAAATATTTATTTATTTTTATGATTTTTTCCCCGATTTTTGATTCGAATACGGTGCATACAGTATGAATTTTAACGGTGGATTTTTTTTATTAATTATTATTGTTATATCACATAATAAGTAGTTGTATATTGATCAAAACATACGTGTCATTAATATCTATCTTTTTGTATTATATCAAATGAAAATGTATCAACTATGATCATGAGTATTGTTAGTATTGTCTAAAAATATTGGTATTGAGATATTGTTATTATGTCATTAAACTACTTGGGTATTGTATCCTCTATGCTTTGCTTATATTCAGTATGAAAAAATGTTTTGAATGTGCAAAGATCTAAAGGAAAATCTTGAATGAAAAAGTTTTACACCATCCATGCAGAGTTTGTTTGTGCTCACTCAGAGCACACGGGGGGGGCGGCGACAGTAGTGAAAAGGATCACCCCGGCGCCGATAATGAATTCCTCGGAAAATACCCGAAAAATACCGAGTACAGTAAAACGAGTGCGATATTCGGGGTGCCATTTATTGTTGAAACGACTGGAAAACAAACACCCTACACGTTCAATAATAAAAACGAAAGCAGATCCCTCATACGTTAGTTCTCTTTGAACGTGATCGCATAGTGGTTTCATGATCTCTAACACACTGGTAGGCTGTCGCCGCCGAAACGGAGGTAAACAGGAAGTTGCAACGGCGGCCCTTGCTCGCCAAGAACTCGACGTGCACGTACACAAAGGAATCGGGAAAGCTTGACGGAAAAGAAGGACAGAATTAGCGATTAATGCGGCGTTATTTCAGGTTGTCATTATTGGTTTGATTTTCGAGCATGGGCGGGTATGTTCGGTTTTTCCTCAAACAAATAGATTCAAAATGTTTTTATAAAAGTTTTTAAATGCATATTTTCATGGTTTCAGCTCAAGACACAAATAATTCCATGACAGTAACCATGGTAAAATGAGTAGTGCTTTGACTTACCTATAGTATTCACCTGGTGTATTAGATATGATCATATTCTCCTTCAAAAGATTTTTTCCGTATACATTTCCCCTTTCTCGGCCCGCAATGACTTGTTACTGTCCCAAAGTGATGGATGGGGAGGGGAGGGGGTTCCCCTTTGGGTTGGGGGGAGACCGAATTAGTCGAACACGCCTATGTATGGCACAGGGATATACCACAGACATTAATTTGGTACAGTGGATAGATATCATCTACTCTTTTCATTGATAGCAAAATGGTACCAATATGCGATTCCTTTGGCCTACTTCAAAAGGAGTGAGTCAATCACCAAAAACATGCAAAAAAGTAGGAGTACATAATTTCCTGCGGTTTTGGGCTTTAATGATGGGAAATTACTGTTTTTTACACAGAGCATTTAGTGATTTTTCGATAAAATTGAAAAAATATCAATTTTCCACCCTATATCAGTGTATTTTCACTCTTTCATTAACTTATGCATCATAATGGGAATGTTGGTACTTATTTTTGATAACCAATGGCAAAGAGAAAACGCAAAAGCTTTCTTGTGGTACAAAATTTCTCAGGCAATCGGATATGTAAAAAAGGAAAATTCATAGGGGGTGGTGGTACCCCCGCCCCAGAGAAAATGTTGTTACAAAAAATGGCTCAGGTAGATTCCTTTTCTTTCTGGAACTGGAAATGACTCCTCGTTATCTCTTTTTACGGGCTTTAAGAGATTTTGGGATGCTGAACGTTCTATTTAAAAAAAAAATATTAAGAATTTTTGGAATAAAATTCCTGGGGGTTCTTGGATTTGGTAGGGTACCAATGCTCGCCAATTTCCAAAAAAAAACGGCAAGAGCTGGCAAAATGTGTGACAACCTCTAGGGGTATAAAAATCCACAATAATGAAGTTCTAGGGGATCAAATTCAGTTGTGATTGTGACTGGTCACTAATAAATGTAGGAAAATGGTTAAAACCGAAACATATCAGCCAAACTGAAATCTCGTTAGTGTGTAATTTGTCCTTGCAATATAGCAAAAGTGTAATATTTTGGTTCTATTGGCTATTTTAAATGTTATTTTAGTCACCGCGTATTGAGAACAGGGGTGGGGTATACTTTTCTGACAAATGGGTCCTCTTATAAAAAAAACCCTGAAACACTAGTATAATTTGACCAAAAAACTGGCTCGGTTTATAAGACTCCGTCCGGGGTTTATTTTCACTGAAATTGGTCTTGTTAGCCTTAGGGGTCAATTTCAGAACTCCTGGAAGGACCATGGGCAACTAACAAACCACACCCCACCCCTCGCCCTCGGATTAAATCTCGCTTTGAAGGAGAAAATATAGGCACTGCAGTCTAGGGGTCAGTATCGTGCACAAAATCATTGTTTTAAATCACTTGGAAATTAAGTGGAAGGAACTGAAATTTTGGTCCTTGTTAACCTTGGGGATTTATAAGCTAGTTTAATAGTGACACGTTTTGTGTAATGTAAAAATCACAAGCTCTCCCTTAGGCCTAATGTGATCCATTTTCTACACGTATCCAGCGAAAAGTCGCATGAATTAAATACTAATTTATAGTGAGTACAGGTATTAGCGCTCCATTACTCTTCCCATGGAGTCATAGCTTTTTGAGCACAGCACTGTTAGTCTAGTACGTGGCAATGACAAGTGAGACAGTAGTACAGTGTATAGGCTACGACGTGTACCAGTATCATCACTAAATCGGTCGCAAAAGTGCATAGAATACATTTGTTTACTTCTACTCACAGTTAATTTCGGGCAAAACGGGCAACATACTCTATACAAATTGCAAAAACGCTTGATATTTTTCGATATTGACCAGGGAAGTACGTTTTAAAGGCATACGGGTGACTCATCCCTGAACCCGTGCAACCGAGTGAATGTTTGGGAGAGCAAAAGGGGACGCTGTGCAGCTTCCGGTTCTTCACCGGCCCGCTATTCAATCGCGTGGAGACAGCCTAGCCAGTGTGTAGAGATCAGTGGTTGGTTTCCTATTGTCATCCACGCTCAATCACCCACAGGACAAACGAACGCGTGCCTTTCGAGTTCAATAAGACTGGGGAACTTGTTAAGATACCTGCCCCGCTGGTGGGACCACTGTTTGTCTACAAGTGTCATCTCCTTAATTTTAAAGTCTGACTCAAGATTTCAAATCTTATTTTTTGTGTAATAATGAAAAAAATAGTCAACTTGAACTAAAGATAGTAACCTAAATGCACAATTCCGAAATTTGAAATTAATCGTCGGATTTTCGTTGTTGATGCAGTAACAGTTATGTGTATTATTACGTCCCATAGATACTTGTGTATAACAAAAATTCCGGATCCGGAATTTTTCAAAAAAAGTTGTGATGTTCCTATAATGAAGGAATTCGAGTAGGCTTAGCAATTTTTACACAAGTGATTAGTAATATGGACAAGTATTATGTACATGCCAAAAACCGATTTGTTTGAAATGAGGGCGGGCCCTCCTCCGGAAAGCTCTGAGGTCGGGCTTTAATCCTCCTTGTGGTGTCCCCCATACCTATACCTCCTAACAAACGCTACGTGACGAGCTAAGTTGATAACTCGAATACCTTTAAAACCGCCCGACATGTGAGTTTTAAAAATTTAAAAAAGCCTGAGAGAGGCTAGTCGACATCGGTCATGTCGTCATCGACGGTCATCAGATCGAGGCTCAGCCTCATAGTTCACGTAGTTCTGCTAAGCAAAACTCCTTATGTGATCATTACAGTTTTAAAGCTTGATATTGATAAAGGCTAGCCGGAATGGGCATGTCGGGCATCATGATCAGGCTCGCCTCATAGTTCACGTAGTTCTTGCTAAGCACACTTCCATTTGATCATTACGTTTAACGCCTGATATTGATAAAGGCTAGCCTGACACATTGGATCATGTCGGTCCATCATGATCAAGACTCATAGTTTCCCGTCGTTTCTGCTAAGCAAAACTCCTTATGTGATCATTACAGTTTTACACGCTTGATAGTGATTAAAGGCTAGCCTCGACCTTGTGTCCCTGTCGGTCATCATGATAGGCTCACCTCATATTTTCACGTAGTTTTCTGCGAAGCAAAACTCACATGTGATCATACAGTTTTTTAAAGCCTGATAAAGGCTAGTCTGACATCGGTCAGCGGTCAATCGACGGTCATCATGATCAGGCTCAGCCTCATAGTTCACGTAGTTCTGCTAAGCACAAACTCTTATGTGATCAATTACAGTTTTTAAGCTGATATGATAAAGGATAGCCTGACCCATGGTCCTGTCCGGTCATTCATGACAGGCTCGCCTCATAGGTCACGTAGTTCTGCTCAGCAAAAACTCCATGTTGATCAATTACAGTTTTTAAAGCATGATAGTGATAAAGGCTAGACTGACATTGGTTCATTGTCGGTATTCATGATCAGACTCATAGTTTAACGTAGTTCTGCTAAGCAAAACTCCTTATGTGATCATTACAGCGTTTAAAGCTTGATAGTGAAAAGGCTAGCCTGAATGGTCATGTCGGTAATCATGATCAGGCTCAGCCTCATAGTTCACGTAGTTCTGCTAAGCAAAATCTCCATTGTGATATACAGTTTTAAAGCCTGATATGATAAAAAAGGTCTAGCCTGACATTGGTCATGTCGGTCATCATGATCAGGCTCAGCTCATAGTTCACGTAGTTCTGCTACGAAGCGCAAAACTCATGTGATCATTAACAGTTTTTAAAGCATGCTTATTGATAAGGCTAGCCTGCCCTTGGTCAATCGACGGTCATCATGATCAGGCTCAGCCTCATAGTTCACGTAGTTCTGCTAAGCAAAACTCCATGTGATCATTACAGTTTTAAGCCTGAGAGTGATAAAGGCTCGCCTGAACATTGGTCATGTCGGTCATCATGATCAGGCTCAGCATTGTAGTTCACGTAGTTCTGCTAAGCAAAACTTCACATGTGATCATTTTCCTTACAGTTTGTTAAAGCATGATATTGATAAAGGTAGCTGACATTGGTCATGTCGAGGCATCATGGATCAGGCTCAGCCTCTAGTTCACATTAGTTCTGTTAAGCAAACTCCATTGTGATCATTATCAAATGTGAGTTTAAATACACCATAGAATGTGTGTCCTCAGCTGTGCTCAGTACAAAACCCCCAGACACCACAGGAACATAAGATTGAATAGCAGCATGTTTTTGTTGAAATTTAATTTTACTGTTTACCGGTGTTGCCAACAAAAATTTTGCCTACACGCAGCATGCACAAAAGATTCGTCCATGCATTATTTGCATCTGGCCTCAGCTTTTATCTTGTGTCTTTTACATAGGCCGCTTGCAATTATAAGGCATGATAGCAATACCACGCTGTTAATCTGGACAGCCCCGTCACCCATGTGGTACAACAATAAAAGGCCGACGGCCGCGATAAATTAAGTCTGACTATGGCGACTTTCACTTTTAAAAAATCGTCGATTTTTCAATGACCAATGATTCTGCGACAACATCACACCTCAAATTAAAGCTAGGAAGATTGTGGTCACGGTACTAGGTTGTTGAGTATAAGCAGCACACTAAATAATCATGCTATGGATGAGAACACATAAACGTCTCGCTATACCTTTGCCCTAACGAGGAGAAAAAGATAAGAGCATCTTGCTTCGAACAGGGCGGCCTATAGTAAAAATGAAATGTAAATCCAAGGGGAAAACTGATAAAGGACCAAACAAAGTTGTCCCACCACTGTGAAGAAGCAAGATGAATCGAACAGGGCGGTGCCTATAGAAAAAATGACAATGAATAAATCCAAGTGAAAATATAAAGGAAACAACATAAGTCGCCACCACTGTGAAGAGCAAGATATCGTTCTACCCCCGCAGCAAAGGGCTGCGCCAAGGCGCGGCAAATGGCCAAAGAGTAGCCCATTTTTCAGGTTGTCCTTAGCGCATGTGATGGCGCTATTTTTTTTACGAAAAATGGCCACTTTAGGTCCTGATTTTTAACTATTTTTTATTTATTTTTTTATTGATTTTTTTATTTTTATATTATTATAATTTTATTTATTCTTTATATATAAAGAATCTATTTCTTTTTGTTAAAATCTTTTTCTTCATTATTTAAATTTTTTTCTCTATTCTTTAATTTACTAACACACACTCATTTTCTATAAATTGCCTAAGTGGGTTCCTTACCAATGTTGTCAAGAATTACGGTAGTCCGGTAAGTAGTATATCGTGGTTCTAAGAATTGAAAAAAGTTGGCGTAAATTGAAACCAGCTTTTTGAAAATTCTCAAGACTTGAAAAATACCAAAAGGCATTGTGGGAAAAAAACTTGGGATCATTTTTTCCGGTGTTTGCTCGCACCGAAGACCCCGACAAAAACGTTTCAATTTCTCGCTAGGTTCTATAGGTTCAGACACATTTACGATACATATTCAAAACAAAAGTAACTGATCCCTCTCATGCAAAAATCTCCATAGACCCCCCTTCGGTTTCCCGGAGATATTTGAGATTAGTTTCATTGCATGCATTCGCTATGACGGGACTGATAACGTTAATCTCTCGCGCAGTACTAATTTAGATAATATCTTTTGCAGTCGGTGACACAGACTACACACTTTCCGGACCGCCGTATCAAGAAATGTTCCATTTTATAGTCCTCGAATACCCGCGGCAGCGGCGGCACTTAAAGGTGCATTTCGTGATTCCAGCACCTTCTGTTTTATTCATTGTTCACTAGATATCCTTGAGAAAAGCGTATTCATAACTTTTTAGCTGATTCCGACTTTGCGGTTTTGCGTTATGAGCAAATGCTCGTTTCCCACGGTCCCATAGCCACTGTGCTATAATTTCTGTCCGTTTACGGACAGAAAATACAAAATTGCGAATTTCTTACAGACACGGCCGAATTTGCACGTAAGATTTGACACACATGGATTACTAATTTTAACGGTTCAGATGATATGAATATCTCAACTTTTTTGAGGTAAGTCGGGGGACGAGGCTGTGGATCACGAAATGCCCCTTTAAATTAATTTTACCAAATCATTTGATTATATTTGCAAAAGAAAAGGATGCGTGCGGCGTATACTTTTTACTTACATCCTAACAGCTTAGCAAGGTTTAATTGCCCTCTCACGTTTCACCCCAGTGAGCCGGGAATGAGCCCTACCCTTGTACATTGTACCACCCATGACAGTCACCTTTTGTTACTGTTAGGATAATTATTGTTGTTATACCTGAGTGAGCACCTACTCCCCGTCGTGTAAGGAGCACATCCTAACAGCTAAGCAAGGTTTAATTGCCCTCTCACGTGTACCACCCATGATGGTCACTTTTTTGTTAGGATAATTATTGTTGTTATACCTGAGTGAGCACCTACTCCCTGTCGTGTAAGGAGCACAAAGCACTCAGATCACAGGATGAAGTTGAGAGTTTGTTACAATAATACCCGAGCGAGTACCCCCTGCAGTGAATGCAGGTAAAGCATTTTCAAGAAGAAAGGAAGCGCTAATCAATTATGTACCTTTTAAAATTTCTCGGAGCTCAAAATAAATGATGTACAGAGGGATAAAGGATGGCCGCGGGTGCCGCGCCTTGGGACTATGAAAAGTAGCCCAATTTGGGGCAACCCGCGGCGGCCTTTTTTAGGTGCGGCAGGCATGTAAAAAGTAGCCCAATTGTGCGGGTTGCCAACGCCGCAGTTTACCCCCTTTCATTTGACAGGGGTAGCACTACTTGAATACAAAGACAGTAATTACTGGACAATGTATAAGTGCAATTGTGTGTGCACTCTTGCACGCCAAAACATAAACAACATGATTGACCTCCCATTCAATAGTTATCCCAATAATGGCAATATTGATTGGGGTGAGAAACTACTCCTTGACATCTTCCTTTGTTCACATGTCAACAATAACACACAAACTTCTGAATCTGTGTTCACAATTCCAATTTCTCTTGATTTTCTCGATAATGAGCATTGGAAAAAATGTTCTAAGGATGCTAGTGGATTATGTGGTATCGTGATGTGATTCTAGGTAAGTCGGGCTCATATTTATTGTATTTAGGAAGAATTGAGGCATGTAATACACAGATAGAATCTGTGTTAGTGGGATATAACCCACTAACACAGAGGAAGGTGTATTGAAAACCACTGTACACATCTCTCCATTAGCATTGTGGACACCAGATGTCATTTGTTTACATGTCTCAGTCTTCCTAAATACAATAAATATGAGTCCAACTTACCAAGAATCACATAGACATGATACCACTTAATCCAAATGCATCCTTAGAACATTTTTTCAATGCTCAATATCATGAAAATCCAAGAGAAATTGGAAATTGTGCATACGGTTTCAGAAGTTCCTGTGTTATTGTTGACATGAGAACAAAGGAAGATATCAAGGAGCTTTTTCTCACCCCAATCAATATTGGGATAACTTTTGAATGGGAGGTCAATCTTGTTGTTTATATCAAGTCTGCAGTAGCTACGTAGCTACAATGGTACTGACGTGCAAGAGTGCACATACGAGTACACTTATTGGATAAGCCAGGGCATGATATGGCTGGGCTGTGTTTGTAAACAGTTTAAACTCCCTTAACACAATCTAGTTAGTGTCTTTGTGAGTCTGTGGATAGACGACTCACATTCGATGGGAGTAGGCATGTAAACAAATGGCATCTGGTGTCTACACTGTTAATGGGGAGATGTATACAGTGGTTTTCATTACACCTTCCTCTGTGTTAGTGGGTTATATCCACTAACACAGATTCGATCTGTGTATGTGGAGTTATGCAATTAAAAGAATATGTGAACTTTACGATTTAACATACCTCAAGTTTGACGATCCCAAATTTATCGAAATGTACGATAGTTAGGCCCATGAAAGTCAATTCTGAATATCATTATTTTTTTTCCTGGTTCATATTGCAAAATAGAAATAGATCGCCGAAGAATTTTTTACGAAAGGTAGGACCGAAGAAGAAAAAGCCTGGTTGTGCTTCAAAGTTATCAAAAATATGTTTTACAAACAAAAATATGTTTCCAATTGCTAAACCTGGTGAAAACAACGATATTTTGAAAATAATTACGTGCTGTTTGGAGCTTACGTGGTTGTGAATATTACAGAGCTACAAGCAGGGACAGCATGAAAGGGCGCCCAGCAACCTATGGTCATAGATAGTACAAACTATACATTTTTTGGAATCCTTATGACTAGACGGACAATATGGCATACATTTCAACATGATTGGAGCATTTTAAAAATTTTACCCCTGTGTAAACTTAAATTGCCCCTATTGAAAAAGTGATACCACAATTTGAGAGTACTACCTACCAAGCATTAATGTAGAGGGTCCATACTAACTACCAAAGGTAGTACTACCTTTTCTGTAGTGAGGGGTAACGATGATGTTTGACATGGGTCCCAGCTCCTCCTCTATAAGCATATTAAACTCCACGTCATTGTCTTTAACATTATCATTAACGAATGTGGAGTTATGCAACACAACATGAAATTACTTTTTCCTGTTAACAGGCCATTTCAAAGAGCCAACTTTTCACACTCCAAATTTCCAAAGCAATTCAGAATTGACCTTAGATACTACATTGCCTTTTCAGAAAGTTTTATCCACAATGATTGGTCTGGAACAGTATTTTCCAGCAAAACAACCCTTTTCTTGCAGGACTTGTTTGCCAGCGGCCTGTAGTCCTGTACGAGTGTGACCTCTGATCCGGTAGTTGATTTACTGTGACCTTTTAGACCCCGATTATACTTCCAGTCGCATAGAGTGATTTCTTTGATCTTTGATTGAAATTCGGTACTATGCATGCCAATCGCTCACTGCAACTGGAAGTATATCATGTGCTTTAGAGTTGACACATCAATCCTAATAGCCCAGGTGCCAGGTGGTAACTCTAGCATTCAGACAAAATGTGGCAGTAATTACCCGAGAACAAAATCAAATTTTAAAACTTGAACTACTCTATAGAACCATCAAAGTAGTGTTCAATGCATTGAGTATGGCCTGTTTGCTATATAAATTACTTTGAAGAACGTGATGGGAAAATTGAACTTTTATTACAAGATGGTCGTCAGCCGTCTTGTTCTGTTTTTGATGCATTCTTGCACAGTCGACTGTGCTTTGTTTTTGTAAGGTTTCTTTCTGTCAACTTCCGGTCAAAATTCAATTTGCTTGTTCTGCCACATACATACTTTCATCAATGTTGACAGGACATGGACACAAACATCATTGACCACGACCGCATATGTGACCCAACTTGTTTGGGGTCAAAGGTCACATAAAGGTCAAAGGAGCCAAAAAGGTTGTTTTCACCAGGGGGGTCGGACATGATCTGCTCGATTTGGGCATTGGGGATTTGCAAACAGCAATTTAGGGAATTCTTATGTGTATTTTCTACGGCAGCCTCGGTCCCAGTGACATTGCAAAATCACCTTTTAAGAAAAAATTATTGACTTCAAAATCCGTCGGGGTTAGGGGATTAACCCCGCTGCAAAATAGTGTAATTTTCAATAACGGTCATTTAGATTGAAATATTCGTGACTAGGCCTAGACTGAGTCTGAGTGTAACCGTCCGGTACGCGTAATAGCGCCCTCCTACCATTAAGTCTTTGAAAGGCAGGGGGTAGGACATGCCAACCTAACAGCAACAGCAAATTCAAAATGGCATAAACTTCCGAGTGCTTCTCTAAATGGTTTTGGTTAGAGGGAGCAGTATTTAGGGCTATAAATTGAATATGTTAATTATGTGTTGAAGTCTTTTCCATGGCCAAAAGGCTTGTGTTGTCTTTTGGTGGACAAAAAAAGTGGATTTTTGGATGAATTCTGAGGTCAACTTATTTCAAGAAATGAAGTATATCTAGAGTCTTGCCACTGCAGAATATGCCATTATTCCTAAATGGGGGTATCATCTCAATTTAGGAATGTCCTATGATGAGTGTTGCTTGCTACTTGGAGAGAGTTTGGTGAATAAAATGTAGAAAAATATTGGAAATCTGAAGCATCTGGGAATGATTTATAACAGGAAAATTTAAGATATCTGAAGACGGATATGTTGTTGTTTTATCAGACCCAAATCTTACCTTTTTTGCGAGATGGTTTCAACTTTGCATTGTGGATTGAAGAATGTGGGAAGAATCCACCAATCCAATTATCCCATGAAACATTGGGTTCAATTATCCTATATGCTGGTGAATAGGTAACTCACAATCTGAATGCAGTCTTAATACCTCATCTATTGTGGTTATTGATATGGTAAAATCAATTAAATTATCTCAGCTATCCCATATTGTGTTGTGGGATAAATTCACCCTTTTTCCCCTTCCCAAACACAACACAACCTTTTGGCCCTGGATAAGACTTCAACACATAACTACTCAAGTCTGATAATTGTCCCATGATCTCTCTCAGCAATCAAACTGAATGTGAATAACATTAAAAGGCGGCAATAGAGGATTCAAATCATCAATATTTTCTGTGATATGTATTGATTTCATATACTTAAAATAGATTCACTGCCTTTTATCTGGCGACAGAACTTAAAATAAAAGGTGATTTGTATATGCCTTTATTTTAATAGAAAGGAGGCTGAATTTCCATTTGCTCCTATTAACTGAGCAATTTCACAATTTGTGAATCAAAGAAACAGTTTTTCAACTTAATCCGTTTAGATGGAGATTATTTTTGATAGAAAGCTTCAGACTCAGTTCAAAATCAGAATTTCAAATTTTGTAGCCACATCTGTTTTTGGAATCTCTCGTTTCACCTTTAAGCTTTGGGCCATGCGGGCCTGCTTTTTCATCATGGTGGTCCCATGCCTGGCTGTATACATGAATTACCTGTAAAATTGTAGCTATCTATTTTCTTATACATGCGGTGCAGCCGCATGATATATTTGTCTTTCTCTCGATCTTTATATAATGCGGTGCAGCCGCATGAATATAGTGTCCTTCGCTCGATCTTTCTTATATCATGCGGTGCAGCCGCATGATATACTGTCTTCTGTCGATTTCTTTCTTTCTTTCTTTCTTCTTTCTTTGTACCTTGCTTCAAAAGGTACAGTGCCAAACAGCTGGGCCGATATTTACCAAAATTGTAAGAACCACTGACCCAAGTTACACCATGGGTGTAAATATTTTGACCTTGACCTCTCGTAGGGGTCCAATAGAGGTCAAAAACTAAAAATCTTCTGAGGCCTACTTCCTTCTACAGATTAGGTGCGCTACTAACAAAACTTCCACATGAGCATCGTCCTTTGGTCAGTGTCAACAGCTTGGTACACAGAATAATTAACTCATTAACATTCAAAATGGCGGCATTATCTAATTATATGCCAAATGCTATAATCTCAAATCGATACAACCTGGAAAGGTTATTGTTCGCGCAAAAGTTGCGGGATAATGTCCGAGACGAATCCCGTGACAGAATATTGGCCATAGCGGTCACGTGCAAGATATGGCCAAATGGCTAATTAATATGCAAAAACCTATAACTCATTAACCAAAGAGATATTTATGTCAAATTGTGTTCACAAGAACCACTGTAAAAGGCCTCTATTACTATTTGCACATTTGGGATCAAAGGTCAATGGGTCATCGACGGGTTCAAATAAAAGCATCGTAATTGACCTAATTAGCTATGTCATCTTGTAGGCATCAATGAAAAGGAAAAAGATTCCCAGTGACCTCGCTCTGTGAGCCATCTTTAAGGGTCAAAGGTTCCAAAATACACAAAATATTCAAAGTTGCTATATTTTGCCTGAAATCCTATGTCATCTTGTATGGCTCAAGTTCCCACTCACCCCGCATGAAATAATAGTCTACATGGTAATTGTGTGGCCCAACTGCCCATCTGGAAAACTTGAGTATTGTGAGATACCACGGTCCCCATTGCAAGTCTTGTCTACTTCACATCAACCTGACATGCATAAGTATCCCGAGTCGTCTGTTTTTATATTATGTTTCTTAGATTAATTCTATATTTGATCTGCTAATTTTATAAAGTTTAACTCATTCAAAGTGAAATGAATCCTACAATCACTTCTAACCCCCCCTCTTTGGGACCTGTAACAATAGATTGGGGGTAAGGTCACATGGACAGTGCAAGGAGTAACCGCCTGATATACCCGTGCTTTCTAAAGCACATCGATGCTAAGTTTATCTCCATGCGGTGTAGCCGCATGATATACTGCCCTTCTCTCGATTCTATTCTTCTTTCTTCGTTCTTCTTTCTTCTGGTACCTTGCTTCAAAATGCTACTAGTGGCCAAACTCTGGGCCGATATTGACCACAATTGGCCAGAAGAACCACTTACCCCGTTAGCATCACATCATGTGTTAAATAGTTTTGACCTTTGACCTCTCGTAGTGGTCAAAAGAGGTCAAAACTAAAAACCTTTTGAGGCCTACTTCTTCTACAGATTATGTTCGCTACGTACGAAATTCCGCATGACATCGTCTTTGGCAGTGTATACATCTTGTACACCGAATTAATATCCGGAATCATTAACATTCAAAATGGCGGCATGATCTAATTAATATGCAAATTGCTATATCTCAAAACGATACAACCTGGATAGGTGATGTTTGCGCAAAAGTGCGGATAATGTCGAGAAAAATCATGTGACAGAATATTGCCCATAGGGGTCACGTGCAAGATATCCACAACAAAAAATTGAGCTAATTAATATAGCAAAAACGTTATAACTCATTAACCAAGTAGACATTTATGGCAAATTTTTCAAAGAACCACTGGAAACAGGCTCTATTACTTATGTTCACATTGTTAGGATCAAAAGGTCAAATGGGCTCATCTAGGGGTCAAATATACAAGAAGCTTAATTGACCTAAACAGCTATGTCATCTTGTAGGCATCATGAAAAAAAAAGGTGGAAAAAGAGTCCACAGTGACCTCGCTCTGTGAGCCATCGTTGAAGGGGGTCAAGGTCAAAATACACAAATATCAAGTTGCTTATATGGCTGAATACCTATGTCATCTTGGAGGGCTCAAGTTCCCACTCAATGACAGATAAATATATCTACATGGTAATTGTGTCAAAAAACCCCCAACGCCCATCGGGGAAATCTTTAATTATTGATGATACCACTGTCATTGCAAGTCTTTGTCTACTTCAATTCAACCTACGGGCATAGTAATCCTGAGTGGAGTCGTCCTAGTTTTTTATATTATGTTTACTTAGATTATTTTAAATATTTTATATGCTAATGTATAAGTTTTAACCTCATTCAAAGTAAATGAATCATAAATCATTGCCTAACTCTTTGGACCTGAACATAGTTGGGGTCCAAAGGCACAGGACCAGTGCAAGTATTAACCGCATGATATACCCTGCTTTCCTAAAGCACATCAGAAATGCCTATTTTTCTTTCTTGTTCTTCATTGTTTGTACCTTGCTTAAAATGCTACTAGTGCCAGATCCTTGGTCAGATTGTAACGAGAATGGGCCACACGAACCGCTGACCCAAGGTTCCTATAGGGGTTCCATCAGTTTGACCATAGGGTCACGTAGGGTCTAGCGTTCAATGTCGCGCTAACACCCTTTTCCTACTTCTCCCACATTTTCGCATGTTGCACGATGCATTCTGTCACAGTGATTTGCCAGGTGCCTGGCCACTATGGCTTGTTTTCACAGATTTTGAATCAAGTCATTTAGGGCCAAAAAGGAGGCAGTCCTCCTCTAATCCCTCTAATATTTCAAAATGTCTACTAGTGTTACACCTAACGTGATCTTGACCAAACTTCTTCAGAATAACCCCTAACCCAAGTGCCACACAGGGTGTTGACAGATTGGGTAAAAGGTCACGACAGGGGTATTAAGGTCATTCCGCTCTTACCCTCCTTTTGCTTTTTCTGCCACAACTCAATGGCTATAATCACAAGACTTGGGTCGAAGAACCGCTTGCCCAAGGCCCATATGAGGTGTTTACAGATTCGGGTCAAAGGACACGTAGGGGTCATTACAGGTCACGTCCGCTTCTTACCCTTCCTTTGGGCGTTTTCTGCACAAATCAATTGCTATAATTCACTAGATTTGGTCAGAATAACCACTGACCTAAGGCCCATATGGGGTGTTCACAGATTTGGGTCCAAGGTCCCTGGGCCGATAAAAGTGGCATTCTTTGAAATATTGAAGAGACCTCACACCAGATATCAATTGCTATAAATCACCGGACTTGGTCAGAAAATTGCTGACCAACCCTTATAATGTGTACATAGAATTGGGGGTCAAAGGTCACTTGACAGTCAAGTAGTCACCGCATGATATCCTCTGCTTTTAAAGCACAATCGATGCCTATTCTTTCTTTCTTCGTTCTTTGTACCTTGCTTCAATGCTACTATTGTCAGATGCTTGGTCGGATTGAACGAAGAATTGGCCACAATACCCTGACCCAAGCTTCATAAGGTGTAAACTTGTTACCATAGGGGTTACGGAGGGTCAATAGCGGTCAATGTCGCGCTAACACCCTTTTTCCTACGCTCCCCACAGTTCGCCTGTGCTATCGATGCCATTCGTCACATGATTGCCAGATCCCTGGCCATATGGCTTGTACACAGATTTTGAATCCAGTGTCATTTAGGGTCCAAAAAGGGGCAGTCTCTCGAATCCCTCCCTAATATTTCAAAAGCTACTGGTGTTACACATTTATCTTGATCTTGACCAGACTTCGTCAGAATAAACCCCTGACACAAGTGCCATACAGGGGGTTCCAGAAGTGGGGTCAAAGTCCCGCAAGAAGGTCATTAGCGGTCAGTCGCTCTTACCCTCCTTTTTGCTGTTTCTGCCACAAATAAATGGCTATAATCACTAGACTTGGTCATAAGAACCGCTTGACCCAAGGCCCTATGGGGGTTTACAGATTGGGGCCAAGGTCACGCGGTGTCATTCAGGTCATGTCGCTCTTACCCCCTTTTTTGTTATTTCTGTCACAAATCAATTGCTTAATGACTAGACTTGTTCCGAAGAACCTCTGACCGAAGCCCAGATGGGGGTTGTTTACAATTGGGTCAAGGTCACGCAGGGGTCATTACAGGTCATGTTGCTCTTACCTTCTTTTTTGTTGTTTTCGGCCACAAATCAATTGCTATAATCCACTAGACTGGTCAGAAGAACCGCTGACACAAGGCCCATATGGAGGTGGTTACAGATTTGGGGCAAAGGTCACGCAGGGGTCCATACAGGTCATGTTGCTCTTACCCTCTCTGTGTTTTGCTTCTGCCCACAAATCAAATGCTATAATCACTAGACTTTGTCAGAAGAACCGCTGACCCAATACCCATATGGGCGGTCACGGATTGGGGTCAAAGGTCACACAGGGTCTTACATGTCAGTTTGAAGTAGATCTCCAATTTACTGTTTCTGCCACCAATGATTGCTATGATCACTAGACTTGGGCAGAAGAACCACTGACCCAAGGCCCATATGTGGGGTTTTCACAGATTTGGGCCAAGGTCCCGTGGGTCCGAGTAAAGGGGCATTCTTTGAAAATATTGAAAAGAATTCAACCAGAATAATTGCTATAATCATCGACTTTGGTCATCGAATTGCTGACCCAACCTTATAATGTATACCTAGGTCACATGGACAGTGCAGGTAGTCACCGCATGAATATACCCTGCTTTTTAAAGCGCATAGATGCCTAGTTAGATCATGCGTGCGCCGCAATGATATATTGTCTTCCTCGATTTCTTTCTTCTTCTTCTTTCTTTCTTTGTACCTTGCTTAAAATGCTACTAGTGCCAGACTCTTGCTCAGATTGCAACGAGAATTGACCACAAGACCCCCCGACCCAAGGTTCATATACGATGTTCACCGTTTGACCATAGGGGTCACGTAGGGTCAACAGCGGTCATTGTCGCGCTAACAACCCTTTTACCTACTTCTCCCACAGTTCGCATGTGCTATCGATGCCATTCGGTCACAGTGTTGCCAGATGCCTTGCCATATGGCTTGTTCACAGATTTTGAATCCATTCATTTTAGGGGCCACAAAGGGGCAGTCTCTCTAATCCCTCTTAATATTTCAAAATGCTACTATGTTTACAACAGTTAACGTGATCTTGACCAGACTTCTTCAGAATAACCCCCTGACCCAAGTGCCACACAGGGTGTTGACAGATTGGGGTCAAAGGTCACACAGGGGTCATTAGAGGTCCGTCGCTCTTACTCTCCTTTTTGCTTGATCTTCTTTTGCCACAATTCAATTGCTATAATCACTAGACTTGGTCAGAAGAACCGCTGACCAATGCCCATATGAGTTTTTTACAGATGGTGGTCAAAGGGTCACGTAGGGGTCCATTACAGGTCAAGTCCTCTTACCCTCCTTTTGGCTGTTATTCTGCCAAAAATCAATGGCTATAATCACTAGACTTGGTCAGAAAGACCACTGACCTAAGGCCCCAGTATGGGGTGTTTCCACATATTGGTCAAAGGTCAACGCCTGGGCCGATTAACGGGCATTCTTTGAAAATATTTGTATTTTGTTTATTTATTTAAATCAATTGCTATAATGCACCGGACTTGTCAAAGAATTGCTGACCTACCCCTTATAATGTGTACTAGATGGGGTCCAAAGGTCCACATGGACCCGTGCAGGTAGTCACCGCATGATATACTCGTGCTTTCTAAGCACCATCGATGCCTAGTTATATCGTGCGGTGCAGCCGCGGATATATTGCTTCTCTCGGTTTCTTCTTTTCTTTCGTTCGTTCTTCTTTGTTGTCCTTGCTTCAAAATGCTACTATGCCCGACGCTTGGTTCAGATATACGAAAAATTGTCACAAGACCCCTGACCCAAGGTCATATACGTACGGTTTTCACAGTTTGACCATAGGGTCACGTAAGTCAATAGCTTTCATTGTCTCGCTAACACCTTTTTTCCTACTTCTCCCCCAGGGTTCGCATGTGCTATCGGGTATCTCCAGTCGGTCATATTGGATTTCCAGATTCCTGCCTTATTGCTTGTTCACAGATTGTTCAATCCAAAGCATTTTGAGGGGTCAAAAGGTCATTCTCCATCGAACTCTCTAACCCCTCTTATATTTCAAATGCACTAGTGTTACACGTTGGCTTGCTGACCATACTTGGTAGAATAACCTTACCCTGATGCCATACCGGATGTTCACAATTGGGGTCAAAGGTCACACAGGTCATTACAGGGCAGTCGCTCTTACCCTCCCTTTTTGCTGTTTCTTGCTACAAATCATTGCTATAATCACTAGACCTGGTCGGAAGAACCGCCACCCAAGGCCCACATGTGGTGTCAGCAGATTTTGAATACAAGTCATTCAAGAGGGTCAAACCGAGGCAACAATCTCTCTAACCCCTCAATTCCAACATGTAGCTACTTGTACCGATCCACTACCGCAGCGCCCAGCCCTATTCGTTGCAAGCGATTTTGAGTCAACTGGCCCAATACAAACTGGCCCTAATACTGGTACCAACTCGCCCAGATATCAACTCGCCCCACATATACAAACTGGCCACGGGTAGTACCAACTCACCCAACGTATATCGATACCAACTGGCCCAGTCAGAAGGAACGGCTGACCAACCCCTATAATGTGTACATAGTTTGGGTCAAAGGTCACATGGACATCGCAAGTAGTCACCGCATGATATAATCTTCTTTTCTAAAGCACAACGATGCCTAGTTTATCATGCGGTGCAGCCGCTGATATACTGTCTCTCTCGATTTTATTTCTTTCTTTCTTCTTTCTTCTTCTCTTCTTTCTTTCTTCTTTCTTTCTTTGTACTTGCTTCAAATGCTACTATGAAAACGGCTGCGACTGCTATTGACCACGAATTGGTCAGAAGAACCCTGACCCAATCTACACCAGGGGTGTTAAATAGTTGACCTGTGACCTCTCGTAGGGGTCAATGGAGGTCAAAAACCTAAAAATCTTTTGAGGCCTAATTCTTCTACAGATAGGTGAGGGGCGCGGCTAACGAAAATTCCGTATGAGCATCGTCTTTGGTCAGTGTATACGACGGCTTGTACACAGAATTCATATCGGAACTCAATAACATTTCAAATGGCGCTTTACTATTAATATGCAAAATGCTAATTCAAAATCGGTAACACTTGGATAGGTGGGGTCTGTGCAAAAGTTGCGAATAATGTCGAGACGAATCAAATGACAGAATATTGGCACCCAGGTGTCACGTGCAAAATCTGCAATGAGCTAATTAATATGCAACAACGCTATAAAAACTCTTCACCAAATAGATATATGTCAAATGTGTTTCCAAGAGCCACTGGGAAAGCTCTATTACTTATGTGCAAATAAGTGTAAAAGGTCCAAATGGGTCATCTGGGGGTCAAATATAAAGAAATCTTAATTGACCTATCTAGCTCTGCCAGCTTTGTAGGCATTACTGGAGAAGTGAAAAAGAGTCCACAGCGACCCCGCTATGACCATCGTTAAAGGGTCAAAGGTTCAAATTTGAAACTCGGGCATAGTATCCGGAGTCGTCTATTTTTATTTTAATGTTTACCAAGATTAATTTTATTATTTTATATCCAATTTAAAAGTTTAACTCATTCAAAGTGAATAATCAATAAATAATTGCTAACTCTTTGGGCCTGTAATAATGTTGGTGGTCAAAGGGTCACATGGACAGTGCAAGAATTCACCGCATTGATATACCCTCTTGCTTTCTAAAGCACAATCGATGCCTAGTTATATCATGCGGGGCAAGCCGCATGATATACTGCTTCTCTCGATTTCTTTCTTTCTTTCTTTTTCTTTCTTCTCTTGTCTTTATCTTCTCTCGGTTCTTTCTTTCTTCTTCTCTTGCTTCCTTCTTCTTTCTTGGTTCGGTCTCTCTTTTCTTCTTTCCTCTTCTTTCTTCTTTCTTTCTTTGTACCTTGGCCTTCAAATGCTACTAGTAACAAACGGCTTAGCCTATAGTGACGCAAAATTTGGTCAAAAGACCACTGAACCCAAGTTACATCAGGGGTGTAAAGTATTTTGACCTTTGACCTCTCGTAGGGGTCAATAGAGGTCCCCAAACCTAAATCTTTTGAGGCCTACTTCTTCTACAGATGAGGTGTCGCCACGTACGAAAATTCCGCAGAGCATCGTCTTTGGTCAGTGTTAAGCGTGTACACAGAATTAATATAGGAACTCGGACCATTAACAATTCAAAATGGCGGCATAATCTAATTAAATCAAAATGGGTCTATATCTCAAAATCGATACAACCTGGGATGTTGATTCCTGCGCAAAGTTGCGGATATTGTCGAGACGAATCACGGGACAGAATATTGGCCCTAGGGGTCACGTGCAGATATGCAACTGAGCTATTAATTGCAAAAAACGCTATAACCATTAACCAAAGTAGATATTTTAATGTCACATTTGTTCACAAGAATCCCTGGAAAAGGGTCTATTACTTATGTGCACATTTTTGGATCACAAGGTCAAGTGGGGTCATCTAGGGGTCAAAATATAAAAGAAGCTTTAAATTACCTAAATATCTATGTCATCCCTTGTAAGGCATCAATGAAAAGTGAAAAGATTCCCACAGTGACCTCGCTCTGTGAGCCCTCGGTTAAGGGTCAAAGGCAAATACACAAAACCACTCAAAGTTGCTTATATGCTAGAATACCTATGTCCTCTTGTAGGGCTTAAGTTCCCACTCAACGACATGATGAAATAAAGTCTACATGGTAATTGTGTGACCAACTTCCATTGGGGGAAAACTTGATTATTGATGATACCACTTTCATTGCAGTCTTTGTCTACTTTCACATCACCTGCAACGGCATAGTAATCCTGGAGTCGTCTAGTTTTTAATATGTTACTTCGATAAAGAGGCGTGTTCCGATCGTCTTTGGGACCCCCCGATTTAAACGAGTATCGATTTTGATATCAGTGAAAGGCCGTCTTTTCTCATTGTCGTCTGAAATTTGAGCCCCATCAAATCCATTTCATTCCCAAGATATAAACTGCCTTTTAGTGGTTAACCACTTATATTAGCACGGTTATTGAATAGGCTTTTTGCAACATGCATTATTGCGTCTACCACCAACCGCAAGTTTATTTCCCCACGGTACTTGATGGGGTGAATGGCGATGCCCGGGCCTCTCATATCAAGTAGAACACATACACATAAATCGTTACAACCACCTTTAATTTTATAATATCTATATTCTAATTTACAGTAAAATAAATCATAAATCATTGCTACATCTTTGGGCCTTACATAGATTGGGGTCAAAGGTCACCATGGACGGTGCCAGTAGTCACCGCATGATATACCCCTGCTTTCTAAAGCACAATCGATGCCTAGTTTATATCATGCGGGCAGCCGCATGGATAATCTGTCTTCGTCTGTCTCTCGTTCTTCCTTTCTTTCTTGCTTTCTTCTTTCTTTCTTTGTTTGTTACCTTGCTTCAAAATGCTACTAGTGTCAATGACTGGTCAGATAGCATCGAGAATTGGCCACAAGAACCCCTGACCCAAGGGTAATATAGGGTGTTCACAGTTTTACCATATGGGTTACTTAGGGTCCATAGCGGTCATTGTCGCCGCTTAGACCCCCTTTTTTCCTACTTCTCCTCACAGTTCTCATGTGCTATCGCTGCCATTCGTCCAGTGATTGCCAGATGCCCTGGCCATAATGGCTTGTTCACAATTTGTGAATCAAATGTCATTTAGGGGCCAAAACGGGGCAGTCTCTCTAATCCCTCTAATATTTCAAAAGCTCCTAGTTTTACACCGTTAACGTGATCTTGACCAGACTTCTTCAGAATAACCCCTGACCCAAGTGCCACACAGGGTGTTGACGATTGGGGGTCAAAGGTCACACAGGGGCATTAAGGTCATTCGCTCTTACCCTCCTTTTTGCTGTTTCTGCCACAAATCAATTGCTATAATCACTAGACTTGGTCATAAGAACCGCTGACCCAAGTCCCCTATGGGGTGTTTACAGATTGGGTCAAGTTCACTAGGGGCTATTACAGGTCAAGTCGCTCTTACCCTCCTTTGGCTGTTTCTGCCACAAATCAATTGTTTTTTCTATAATCACTAGACTTGGTCAGAAGAACCACTTACCTAAGGCCAAATGGGGTGTCACAGATTTGGGTCAAAGGTCACCTGGGCCGATTAAAGTGGCATCCTTTGAAAATTGAAAGACCTCCCACCAGATATCAATTGCTATAATCACGGGACTTTGGGCAGAAGAATTGCTGACCTAACCCTTATAATGTGTACCTAGATTGGGGTCAAAAGGGGTTTCCCACACATGGACAGTGCAGTTGTCACCGCATGAGTACTGTCTTCTAAGCACAATCGATGCCTATTTCTTCTTTCTTCTTTGTGTACCTTGCTCAAATGCTACTAGTTCCAGATGCTTGGTCAGATTGTAACGAGAATTGGTCACAAGATCCCCTGACCCAAGTTCATAATAGTGTTCACAGTTTGACTCTAGGGTTCACGTAGGTCAACAGCGGTCATTGTCGCGCTAACACCCTTATTCCTCTTCGCCAACCGTTCAGCCATGTGCTATCGATATTGTTCGGTCACAGTGATTGGCCAGATGCCTGGCCATATGGCGTGGTGGAAGATTTTGAATCCAAGTCTTTAGGGCACACACGGGGCATTCTCTCTAATCCCTCTTAATATTTCACAATGCTACTAGGTTACACGTATGGATCTTGACCAGACTTCTTCAGAATAACCCCTGACCCAAGTGCCACAGATGGGGTTGACAGATTGGGGTTCAAAGGTCACATAGCAGGGGTCATTAGAGGTCATCCGCTCTTACCCTCCCTTTTGCTGTTGCTGCCACCCAAAATCAATTGCTATAATCCCTAACTTGGTCAGAAGACCGCTGACCCAAGGCCCATGGAGGTGTTTACAGATTGGGGTCAAGGTCACGTAGGGTCATTACAGGTCAAGTCGCTCTTACCCTCCTTTTGGCTGTTTCTGCCACAAATCAATTGCTATAATCACGAGACTTGGTTAGAAGAACACGTCACTAAGGCCCTATGGGGTGTTCCACATATTTGTGTCAAAGGTCACCTGGGCCGATGAAAGGGGCATTCTTTTTAAATATTGAATGACCTCACACCAGATATCAATTGCTTTAATCACCGACTTGGTCAGAAGAATTGCTACCCACCCTTATAATGTGTACAATAGATTGGGGTCAAAGGTCACATGGACAGTGCATAAGTCCCCACCGCATGATATACTCGTGCTTTCTCAAGCACAATCGCTGCTAGTTTTCTTTCTTTCTTTTCTTTTGTACCCTTGCTTCAAAATGCTACTATGCCAAACGGCTGGGCCATATGACCAAATTGGTCCGAAGAACCACTGACCCCAGTTACACCAGGGGTTTAAATATTTTGACCTTGACCTTCGTAGGGGCATAGAGGTCAAAACCTAAAAATCTTTTTGAGGCCTACTTCTTCTACGATTAGGTGCGCTACGTACGAAAATTCCACATGGCATCGTCTTGTGGTCAGTGTAATACAGCTTGTATACAGAATTAATATCGGAACTCTTTAACATTCAAAATGGCCGGCATTATTTATTTAATATGCAAAATTGCTCTATCTCAAAACCGATACCACCCTGGCGATAAGTGATTTCTTCGCAAAAGTTGCGTATAATGTCGAGACGAATCATCACGTGACAGAATATTGGTCATAGGGGTCACGTGCACGATCTGCAATTATCTAATTAATATGCAAAAACGCAATAACTCATTAACCAAAGTGATATTTATTCAAATTTGTTCACATGAACAACTGGAAAAGGCACTATTACTTATGTGCACATTTTGGGATCAAAGGTCAAATGGTCATCTAGGGGTCAAATATACATAATGCTTAATGACCTAGATAGCTATGTCATCTTGTAGCCATCAATGAAAAGTGAAAAGAGTCCACAGTGACCTCTCTCTGTGAGCATCGTTAAGGGGTCAAAGGTCAAAATACCCAAAATATCAAAGTTGCTTTATTGCTAGAATCCTATGTCATTTGTAGGGCTCAGTTCCCACTCACGACAGATGAAAGATAGTTTACATGGTAATTGTGTACCCCACTGCCCATCTGGGAAAACTTGATATTGATATACCCACTGTCATTCCAGTCTTTGTCTACTTCACATCAACCTGACGGCATAGTATCCTGGGATCCGTGCTAGTTTTAAATTTTTATGTTACTTAGATTAATTTATAATATTTTTATATGCTAATTTATAAGTTTACCTCATTCAAAGTGAAATGAATCATAAATCTTGCTAACTCTTTGGACCTGTAACAATAGATTGGGGGTCAAAGGTCACATGGACAGTGCAATTAGTCACCGCATGATATACCCTGCTTTCTAAGCCAATCGATTGCCTAGTTCTTCTTCGTTCTTCTTTCCCCCCCCCCCCCTTCTTTTTACTTTGTTTGACCTTGCTTCAAAATGCTAACCATGCCCGATGCTTGGTCAGATTGTAACGAGAATTGGTCACAAGAACCCCCGACCAAGGTTCATATGACGGTTGTTCACAGTTTGAAATAGGGTCACGTTAGGGTCAAAAGCGGTCAGTGTGGCTAACACCCTTTTCCCTACTTCTCCCACAGTTCGCATCTGCTATCGATGCCATTCGATCACAGTGATTGCCAGATGCCTGGCCATATGGCTTGTTCACAGATTTTGATCCAAAGTTCATTAGGGCAAAAAGGGGCAGTCTCATCGATCACTCTAATATTTCAAAATGTACGAGTGTAACATTAACGTGATCTTACCAGACTCTTCAGGAATAAACCCTGGACCCACGTGCCACCACAGGGTGTTGGACAGATGGGGTAAAGGTCACCACCGGGGGTCATTGAGGTCAGTCGCTTCTTACCCTCCTTTTTGCTGTTTCTGCCACAATCCAGTGCCTATAATAATAGACTTGGTCGAAGAACTGCTGAACCAAGGCCCATAGGAGGTGTTTACAGATTGGGGTCAAAGGTAACGTGGGGTCATTACAGGTCAGTCAATCTTACCCTACTTTTGGCTGTTTCTGCCACAAATCAATTGCTATAATCACTAGACTGGTCAGAAGAACACTGACCTAAGGCCCCATAGGGGTGTTCCACCTATTTGGGTCAAGGTCACTGGGCCGATAAAGGGGCTTCTTGAAAGATTGATAGACCTCACAACCAGATAATCAATTGCTATAATCACCGGACTGGTAAGAAGAGAATTGCTGACCCAACCCGTATAATGTGTACATAGATTGGGGCAAAGGTCACATGGGACAGTGCAAGTAGTAACAGCATGAGATAATAGTGCCTTATAAGCCCAATCGATGCCTAGTTTTTCCTTGTGCTCTCTTTTTTGACAGATTTCCAATAGCTACCTAGAGGTTCCTGTAATAGGGAGCACATTGCCGGATTTTCACATTTTTGATGCCGGCAGAATTCAATCATCCGAAACGTCAGTTTAAATTTTTACACAACCATTCAAACACCAGTATACTGGAGTTTCACAGAAGAAACAACAAACTTAACAAAAAAAACCAATGGAAAGCCCCGAGGGTTGCGGACGACCACGATCAAAGAAGAAAGTCAACCGCATTAGGAGGGGCAGCCCACAGACGACAAGAGTGGGTTCTTTGCCAAAGGACGAGACTACGAGAGTCGCTATGTGAACCATTCCTACACGGGACCAGGAAAGGGAAATACTAGCTGGTTATGAGAGTTTAGACTACTTACCTCAACACAGCCATGTTGTATAAGAATTGGCTACTAAAGAAGCAACAGCCTGCAAGGTAAGATGGTGCCTTATCACATTGGAATAGCCCAACATCCTGCAAGGTAAGATGGGCCTATGACATTTAATACCCCCAACCGCTGCAAGTAAGATGGGACTATCACATTGGAATAGCCCAACATCCTGCAAGGTCAGATGGGCTATTACATCTGGAATAGCCCCCACAGCATGCAAGGTAAGATAGGGGCTATTAATTGGAAGAGCCCCCAACAGCCGCAGGTAAGATAGGGCTTAATTGGAATAGGCCAACAGCCTGCAGGTGATGGGACATTATTACATGGAATAGCCCCCCCCAACGGCCCTGCAAGGTAAGATAGGGATATTACATTGGAAAGAGCCCCAACAGCCTGCAAGGTAAGATGGGACTATCACTTGGAATAGGCCCAAAACAGCCTGCAAGGAAGATGGGGGCTATAATTGGAATAGCCCCACGCCTCAAGGTAGATAGGGCTATTTACATTGGAATAGCCCCCACAGCCTGCAGGGTAAGATAGGGACTTATTACAGTGGAATGCCCAACAGCTGAAAGGTAAGATGGGGCTATACAGGGAATAGCCCACACAAGCCTGCAAGGTAAGATAGGGCTTTACATTGGAATTAAGCCCCAACAGCCTGCAAGGGCGGTAAGATGGGGGCCATACATTGGAATAGCCCCCACAGCCTGCAAGGTAAGATGGGGCATTACATTGGAATAACCCCAAACGCTGCAAGGTAAGATGGGGCTATTCATTGGAATTAAACCCCAACAGCTGCAAGGTAAAGAGGGGCATTACATGGAATAGCCCCAAAAGCTGCAAGGTAGATGGGGGTATTCCTTTGGACGAGCCCAAAAGCCTGCAAGGTAAGATGGGGCTATTACATTGGAATAGCCCCACAGGACTGCCAAGGTAAGATAGGGCTAGTCAGTGAATAGCCCAAACAGCCTGCAAGGTAAAGAAGGGGCGGCATTACATGGAATTAGCCCCAAAAGCCTGCAAGGTAAGACGGGCTATTACATTGGAATAGCCTCAACAGCATGCAAGGTAAGACGGAGAATTACATTGGAATAGCCCCCAACAGCCTGCAACGTAAGATGGGGCCTATTACAAGTTACATTGGAATAGCCCCAATAGCCTGCAAGTAAGAAGGCCTTGTTTTTTTGAGGGGCGGGGAGTGCGATTAGCAACACCCATACACACCTAAAATGGTCTTTAGGTGTGCGATTTTAAGCACACCTAAATCTGGTTAAAATCCTACACAATTTGAGGCCAAGAAAAAAAAAAACAAGTTTGATCTACAGAAGACCGCGCGCATAAGGTTTTAAATTTCTTTTAGCGCATATTTTTTTTTAGGTTTTTTGGTTTTACTCACTTTTCATTTTTATGGAAATAAATTCAGAAACAAAATGAAAAATTGGCGCAAGAAAGCGGCCCGAAAAATTGAAAACAGTGGGCCAAAAAATGCATTAAAACAAAAAGAAAAAAGAAACTAGATCTGTTTACAGATATGAAACACAGTCGGAGAGTAATCAGACGGAACTTGTCCAAGTAGGCTTTTAGTGAAATCAGGTCTGGACTCCTATGACATCCCAAAGACCTTTGATCAAAATTTCATAAGTAACCTTTGTAGGGGATGCCAAGCTACACCAAACATGAGTCCCGTGATCAATTATGTAATCATGTAGAGGAGTAGTGATTTGAAGTGTAAAAGTTAATTGAGGTTTGTATTTGACCTTTGGACCACTAAAGCATGGGTCAGGTGATGGGCGTCATATTGCTTGTATTGACCGCTCATCATAGTCTATAAGAGGGGGCTCTTCCCTACCTCTCCACCCCACATGACTTGCCAACCCTCTCTTACTTCCCCCACCACTCTCCATATTCTAAACAGATTTCTATTTGACCTGATTTTAAAATTTTACACACAGGATATGTTTCACCTCTGTGAACCCCCAAGATGACCCCATATTGACCTCTGGACCAATAACTTTTGTAACGGGGCTCAAGCTAATTCATATTGCAGTGACTCACACGATCAAGTTTCCTAATCTGTAGGAGGGGGAGTGAGTTAGTGATTGGTGTAAGTAATTTGATGTATTTTGACCTTTGACCCCTACTAAACATGGGTCATGGATGGTCATAATTGACTTTTATTGACCTCTCATCAAGTTATACAGGATGGGGCTAGATAAAAGATTTTAATGTGACCTGTTTTTAAATTTACACACAGTAAATATGTTTGACCTATGTGACCCCCAGATGACCCCATTATGACTCTTGACCCATAACTTTTGTAAAGGGGCTCAAGCTATCATATGCATGACTCAAACGCTCAGGTTGCTTAATCTGTAAGAGAGTAGTGATTGAAGTATAACGTAATTGATGATTTGACCTTTGACCTAACCATGGGTATGTTATGGGGTCATAATTGACTTTATGACCTCTCATCCAAGTTACTACAGGGCTGGGATAAAAAGATTTTTCTATTGACCTGTTTTAAATTTTACACACAGTAAATATGTTGGACCTCTGTGACCCCGATGACCCCATATGACCTCTTGACCCATAACTTTGTAAGAAGCTCAAGCTAATTCATATGCATGACTCACACGATCAGGTTGCTTAATCTGTGGAGGAGTAGAAGAAGTAGTGATTGGAAGTGTACGTCATTGAAAGTATTTTGACCTTGAACCCCTAAACCAGGGTCATAGTGATATGAAGTCATAATTGACTTTTATTGACCGCTCATCATGTCCTATAAGATGGGATAAACAGATTTTCTATTGACCTATTTTAAAGTTTACACACAGTAAAACTGTTTGGCCTCTGTGACCCCAGGATGACCCCATATTGATCTCCGACCCAAAATTATAAAGGGGCTCAAGATATTCATATGGCATGACTCACACGATCACGGTGCTTAATCTGTAGGAGGAGTAGTGAGTTTGAAGTGTAACGTAAGTTGATGTATATTGACCTCTGACCTCTAAATCATGTGTCATATGACACATCATATATAGACTTTTTTTAGTGTTGATAAAGTCCTACAAGATGGCAGCATTAGTTTTGAGATTTGAGCTAAGTCTAGATTTTTTTGCATGGTTAACGTTGTTGACCCCTGTGACCCTATCATGACCTTTGATACCAATCGGGTCATGTCAAAAGGTTCTGTGCAGGTACTTGTCCTTGTGTGACCCAGGTTTGGTCAATATGGGATGTTCCATGTCTGAGATATTAGCTGTTGACAGAAGAAGAAGAACTAGAACTTGGTGCTCTTTGCAAAGAGCACGTATAAGTTAGACGGGGAAGAATCACAGATGACACCGATTGACATCCCTCTTTACAATTTCTTTTGTTGTAATTATTAATGCCAATGTCATACAATCATGTTGCATCTGTAAGAGTGGTGATCTGAAATTGTAAAATTAATTGAAGGGATTTTGACCTTTGCCCCTAAACCATGGGTCAAAGTAGATTGAAGTCATAATTGACTTTTATTGACATCTCATCAGTCTATGAGCTGGGCTAAAACAAGATTTTCTATTTGACATAATTTCAAATTTTACACACAGTAAATATGCTGACCCCTGTGACCCATATATGACGTCATATTGACCTCTTGACCCATAACTTTGAAAGGGTCTCAAGCTGATTCATAGGCATGACCTCACCGATCAGGTGGCGTAATCTGTAGGCGTAGTGATTGATGTGTAACATTTTAATTTACGTATTTTGACTTGACCCCTAAACCATGGTTCAAGTGATGCAGTCATAGATGACTTTTATTGACCTCTCAATCAAGTTCTATGAAGATGGGCTAAACAGATTCTATTTGACGAATTTTAAAATTTTCACACAGTAAATATGTTTGACCTCTGTGACCCAGATGACCCCATATTGACCTCTTGACCCATAACTTTGT
>JAMKCH010015466.1:0-32575 GCA_023653785.1 Ophioderma brevispina
ATATCAGATATAGCAGCTATATTAATCTAAAAATTTTCTCTTCAATCAATGTGAATAGCAAACTATCAGATAGCTCTATCACTATAAACAAATATCCGATATATCAGATAGATCATCATAATATCAAATAGCAGATATAGCAGCCATATCATCTCAAAATTTCTCTTCAACCGTGACTATCAAAACTAGCAGTAGACTCTATCATCCTCAAAATATCCGATATTAGCAGCTATTCATCTCAAAAATTTTCTCTTCAATAAACTGTGAGTATTCAAACTATCAGATGACCTATCATTATCAAAATATCAGATTATCAGACTAGGACTTCTATCATCTATAACCAAATTATCAGATACATCAGATATACTCTATATCATATCACAAATGCAGATATAGCGCTATATCCCTCAAAATGTTCTCCCTTTAACCGATGGACTATCAAACATATCAGATAGACTCTATCACATATCAAAATATTCAGTATCGAGTATATTCATCCAAAATTTTCTCTCAATCAACGGTGACTATCAAACTATCGGATAGGACTCTATATCTATCAAAATATCAGATATGCAGATGATTCTATATCATCTAAAATAGCAGATTAGCAGCTATATCATCTCAAATTTCTCTTCAATCAACTGTGACTATCAAACTCTCAGATAGACTCTATCCTCTATCAAACATAGCAGAATATCAGATCAGAATCTCTCATCTATCCCCAAATATCAGATATATCAGATAGGATCTTATCATCTATCAAAATATCAGATAATCAGATTAGACTCTAATCATCTATCAACTAGAGATATAGCTGCTATATCACTCAAAATATTCCTTCACTGACTATCAAACATCAGATGGACTCTATCATCTATACAAAAATCAGATATATCAGATAGACTCTATCATCTATCAAATATCAGATATATCAGATAGACTCCATCATATATCAACTAGCAGATATAGCAGCCTATATCATCTCAAAATTCTCTTCAAACCGTGACTATCAACATCAGATAGACTTATATCTATCAAAAATGGCAAAACACCATTCACTATCAAAATATCACCAATATCATGGTCTTTTTTGAAAATCTCAGAATATTCCCTATCTTTAACAACGCTATCACTTGTATTCCTCAAAAAAGACCCATCCTGCACCTTCCCCGTCTTTGGCGATGGGGGGAGGGCTTTTGTGAATGACAGTAAATGCAGATCGATGCACCGGTAGGAGTGGTTCTAATTTTTTCAGGTAGGGAGTGTTGGCCCGATTCCAAACTGGCTGATGGGAACTTAATTTGTGTTCCCACAGTAGGAAATAAAATTTGATAAAATTTAAAAAACAAAAAAACTAAAATTTGGCTAAAATTGAGCTTTTTGTGGCAAAAGTTTACCAAACGGAGACCTTATGGAATCACACCATAAATTAATCTCATAGACTTGGTACCAAAATGACCTCTCAACAAACGTCAATTTATCGGCTATAAATCGACTGGTTATTCAAAACTGGATTTTTTGGGAAGATTAGGACCATAGCTCTTAAACAGAAAATGAAAAGTCATATGATGAAGGCTGATTTTTTAGCTACAGAGCATCGAAAGGATTTGCCATGTTTTCAAAATGTCCACACCTAGTTGAAATCGTACTATAGAAATTCAAAATTGCAGAGGTCCCAAACCCTCAGAAATTATACAAAAATGGCACAGATAAAACCTTACCACCCAAACGGTTTGTTACTAGTCCACACATTATGAGTAATTTCAAATTTCATTTTGAAAGCACAACTTATCAACCATTTGTGACTCTTCATTTAGGAAAGTGCCATATTTGGGACGCCAACACTGTTCGGCCCAATGACGTCGCTGCTACAACTAGTTTTAGTGGTGTGATTCCTTATGAACTGAAATACTTCAAACGGGGTCTCGGGACACAATATACTATTAAAGATTATTGTAAATTTTAGGAATATGACGGGCCATTCTGCCAATAAAAATACTGTACATTATTACAGTATATACTCTTAAATAAAGAAAGTGGTAAACTCTTGGAAAATGTGGATTGGTTGAGTTATTAAAGAGCATGGGAATATGTAGGGATAAAAAGCATGATGACCAACACCAACCTATTAGAAAACCTGCCTATAATTTAGACCTTCTTTTAAATATATATAAAATTATACTTCGACGGTAGGCCCTCCTATTCTAGTTGGGTAAGAATGAATTGAGTTATAATACTGTAAAATATTGCAAACTACAAGATAAATGACGACAAAGCAAAGTACATTTTACGTACTTTTATAGTTTACATTATTAACCCCTCAGACCTGGCTAAGGTATTTTTACATACATTAGTGGATGGGGGAGGGGGATCCTGGAGCCCTACATCCAGAAAATGCATTTACCATTGGAATAATTCGGCAATTTATATTGCTCTAAGACATTACTATTAGTGAAAGAAAAAAATAAAATTATTGATCGGTTTAGAAATTAGGGGCAAAACAATGGTTTTGCGAGTGCCAATTTGGACTGAAAAGTAGCCATTTTTGCCGCTATCTCCACAATGATGCACTATACAGTTTAAACAATGGCTTATATGCGTTAAAGGCACTATCAGTGATCTACCCGAAAGAGTCAAAATATTTGAAATTCGCAGGAATAGCTTAAAAGTGAAAGATGAAGTCTGTACAATTCTTATAAATTATCTTTTCCAACTGAAAAATTGAGAGAAAATGAAGAAAAATCGGGTTCAAAGATACGAATCTCCATTCAATTACGTGTTGTAGTAAGTGTCCGTGCACGTGCGGACAGTAATGACTAAAATATCAAACTGTACATGGGAATGAATTATCAATCAATCAATTTTTATTTGTTCATCATAGAATTCCCTCTCCCCCGGGGGGGGAGAGTCATATCACCATAAAAAAAAAAAAAAAAAATCTCCGTTATACTTACCATCAAGCCTGAACTTAAGCCTCCTTTTCATTTCTACGCTCGGGTTAGCAAATTATACCTACGAGTACCCACTGGAAAATTTGGAACCCCGAGTGCGCACACGTAGGGTCCAGGATCTGCAACAAGACTTCGGGAGTCATTTTTTGGTATGTCTTTCCAACGGGTTGACTCCACGGGCGGGAGGAGAGGAGAGAGAAAATAACCGTTGAGCCCGTCCTGGGCTGGCGCAGCGGCCCGGGGTTTGGGGGGGGGGGGTCGGCTTGAATGGTAAGTATCCGGAGTGATGGTGATATGACTCTCCCACGGGGGAAGGAGAGGAGAGGGGAATCAACCTACATCTCCTAGTACGGTCCCATTCAAGCCTGACTTAATGCCACAGATTGCAACTGGTAGAGTCAACCCAGATATCAGAGTGCTCGGGCCATAAGGCAAGCGGAGATATGGTTGATATGATCTCGCCGGGAGAAGGTTGAACACAACAATATATAACAGATGCACTTACCGACTTCAGTGGGTAAAGTGCTACTGGGAGCTGTGGCGACTGGAAGATGTGGAGGTTTGCTGTGATGACGAGGAAGCTGAAGACAGGATCCTAGCTGCCGTCAAACCGCTGCGTACTAGGACATCTCGGAGATAAACTTGTTGGAATGTATAAGAACAAGCCCATCCCATGGCGTCCATGATATCTTGTATAGAAGCTCCCCGGTAGGAGGCCCAAGCAGCCGCCTGAGATCTTACGGTCGTGAGCTCCTATGTGCGTCCCCGCAAGACGAACCCCCATACTAGCTAGGCTCTCCTTTATGACTGCCACGATCCATCTGGCTAATGTCGTCTTGGAGGCCGTGCGAAACGGCTTCTGAGTTGTGAGGAAGAGTTGGTCGTGAGCCCCCTATAGGGCTGAGTCTTGCTGAGGTAAAACTTCAAGGCTCTAACTGGACACCAGGGTCCTTCATCGCTGGAACCTAAAGCTTGTCGGAGATCTGTGAGGATGATCGGCTGTGGAGTGAAGCTGAGAGATTGACTCTTGGCCAGGTAGCCTGATCGGGGAAGAAGACGAGCGGCGTTCCCTGTGAAGGTGAGATGATTCTCTGCTATAGGCAATCAAGGGTGTCCGATACTCCTCTGCCTGATGCTGCGGCGACAAGGAAGAGAGTCTCTTGGTGGTGTTCGCTAAGGACGCCTGGAGAAGAGGCTCCTAAGGAGGACTGTAGAGATGCTGGAGGACTGATGGCAGGTCCCAAGCTGGTACTAGAGAGCGATCGGGCGACCGTTGATGCAGCATTCCCTATATGCGATTATGAAGCGCTGGCGAGCTAGACACGGTGATGTTCCGGTGATGCCTCCGCCCAATCCCAGACGGATCCGGCTGAGAGAGTTGCTCGCCGAGGGTCCACTTGGCGATTCCTGCACTCGTACCGGTGCTTGACTACAATTGAGTCCATCCTAGCCCAAACAACCAAGATGAACCGGTAATACCCGCTCAATACGCGAAAAATCCTGTTGGAACCTAACTCCCATAGAAAAGCACGTACTTCCGGTTTCGGGGTATGTTGAAATATGGAATGAAATTTGTTATATCGAACCGCCGATGTTTAGTTCGGAACCAAATGAGGTTAAGCGGTAAAATATCGGTCGGCAAAAAATTCAAAATGGCCGTAGGAAAAAGTGTCCCGGCCTAAAATCCCCCATAACGGCAAGGCTCGGCCGTGACAACGGTAGTGGAGCCCCCGCAAACGGGGAAAACCGAAGAAAAACGCGGTTGAGTCCTAACTCCCATAGAAAAGCACGTACTTCCGGTTTCGGGTCATGTTGAATTATGGAACGAAACTTGTCGTATCGCACCGCCTATGTTTAGTTCGGAATTGAAATTCGCAAGTGGCGACTTATAATGCTTATAGGTATGATCAACGGTCTTATATATTTTTTTTCATTATTACATAAATAATATGTGAAAATTTTTCAGGGATAATAATACTAAAGGTGTGGGGTAAAAAGTTAAAAAGAATGGTTAACTTATCAGTAAGGTGCAGGTGCATCTTTGAAGAGAAGCACGTCGAAATGTTGCATGGAGAAGTCCAAAATTTTAGCTTGCTTTAGGTAAATGAAAATACACAAAGTTAATAATAATATTAAGAAAAAATCATCTTGAAATCAACAAAAATATAGAAAAATCAACATGAATATTAACCCCGGCCGGGTGTTGTCGCGCGCATTTCGTAAATATAAGCCAAAATTAAAAAAACTATGTCGGATAATTTACTTGAAAAGGTGTAAGGGTGACAAGCTGCTTACTAGGCAAAATGTCGGAACAAGCTTGTAGGAGTTCAACATGTTTTGTGTAATTCTCCTGAGTCAAGTTGTGTTTCGATATATAGTTTTGGTCAGAATTCGTTGAATTGCCGAACTTTTCCGAATCCGCCCATTACGCACCCAAAATGCGTAAGTATGGTAAGTGTAAATAAATGACATTCAATCATGGAGACGAAAAAACCTGTTGCCCAACCTTTACTCACTACCCGGTTTCCTTTAAAGTAAACGATACCGAAAGCGTGATGATCACATGCTAATCGGACTGACCTATCTATTTTTTTTATTTTTGTTTGGGCTATTACAGTATTTTTTTCAAAGCACAATTCTAAATCTTTGAGTAATTAAAGATAATAGGTCAAGCATTAATTCATTTCCTGATGGATATCAACTATTTCACCCCCATGCCTTAAATTTAATGGAGTCTTCTTCTTGAGTATGATGCACCAACTAAATATGTTGAATTTTGATGGAGCCAGCTCAGTGTTATTGGTTGGGATTTGAGAAGTCTATATCCACCGGTGGACGAAAGGTAGGGCACTCATGAGAATGTGATCTGCAGTTTGTGATGGAGAGCCAGATTGGCAGCCCCCCGACCCCATCGGTACATATTGCTGTTGGAACGACTGACTCCTGTGCGAATCCTGTTCAAGGTGACCCATTCCTTACGCGGAAGATTGCTGCAGGTTCTGTCATAGGTGTGATAATGAATTGGTCTGGTCTTGCGGTATCTAGCCAGGCAGTGTTCCATGTATGTAATGGGGAGCTGGAGAGTTTAGCGCATGTCGACAGAAAGGTCGACGAGAGCACATTCTCTTTCTGCCGAGCTGGTGTGATTCTTTGACAGTATTATGCAGCAGGTACTTGTTGTCCAACAGAGCCTTGTTCACCAGTTTTTGTGTGATGTTCTCTCCGAAGCACTGCAGGTGCAATGCCTGAAAGCACTGGTAGAAACTCAGATGGAGTAGGACGAAGGCAGCCAATAATGGTTCTCATGGTCTCGTTGAGTACTGCGTCCAGCTTTTTTGTGTGAGAGCTATTGCACCATGCTGGGGCGGCATATTCAGCAGTGCTGTAGACCAGAGCCAAGGCGGTGGTGCGTAGGGTGGACGGACTGCACCCCATGAAGATCCAGCAAGGCGGCGCATGAGGTTATTCCACGAAGATACCTTTGCACATACTGACTCAAGATGCTGCAGATAAGTAAGCTGCCGATCAAGCCTCACTCGCAGATAAGTTGGTGTAGGATTGTATGGCAGAGGCAATCCATTGAGGTTGATTTGGAGCTGGCGATGAGCCTCTTTGGTGTTAAGATGAAAGGCAGTAGCGGTGGTCTTAGCTTCACTCAGCTTGAGTCTCCAGGTCTTGAGATATGCAGCAAGTAGGGCCATATCTGCAGTAAGTGTACTTTCTACTTCAGTCCAGCTTCTGTCGGAGTGAAGAAGGGCAAGATTGTCAGCGTAGCCATATTGTCTAGATGTTGTTTGAGGTAAGTCGCTGATATACAAGTTGAACAGAATGGGAGCCAATACTGATCCTTGTGGGATTCCGTTCCTCAGACGACGCAGTCGACTCCTCTGCCCATCACTGGTCTTAAGAACAAAGCTACGGTTTGAAAGCATACATATGAATACGAGGTGACGATCCGGGATGGTCCTGAGAAGCTTGAGTGTCGAGCAGTGGCGGCTCCAGAATCGGAAACGCAGGGGTGAAAAGCAGAGTTAAAAATTGTGTGTTATCAACAACTCATTGAACTGCTTCACATAACTCTTTACATATGTATTTCAGCTAGGAATTTCATATATACTGGTCCACTTGATACAACAATAAATTTAATAATCCTACTTCAATAAAGAGTTTGTGTGTTGAATAAACTTATTTATACCGATAACGCACAGTATTTAACTCTTCCTTTCGCCTCTGCTTTTCTGATTCTGGAACCGCCACTGGTGTCAAGCCCTGGTGCCACAGGGTGCCACATGCTGCAGTAAGGTCCACCAAGATGATGCCTACCTTATGACGCTTTTCAAAGCTTTCTTCAATATCATTTGTGAGTTTTACAATCTGATGGACATTGCTCCAGCCACGGCGAAATCCTGCTTGTTCCTCAGGCAGATGGGATTCGACGACTGGCTCCGGCCGGGCCAGGATCAGCCTCTCAAGGAGTTTGAAGGAAACACACAGTAGTGACATTGGGCAGTAGTTACATTGGGCAGTAGTTTTTGGGGCTGTCAACAGGCTTGTTTGGGGAGTGTGATGATGGTAGCCCTCCTCCAGATCTTGGGTAAGGACTTGTTGGTAAGGCAACATGTGTAAAACTCCTGGAACCATTCAAGACATTGTGGGCCACAGTGCATCACTGGTATATTATCAGGCCCCTGGGCTTTTCCATTCTTTAGTTGGCTGATAGCATAGTGAGAAGGGTGTTGAAAGTGACCCGTCCACGCCAGGGGCTCGGCAAAGTATGGTGATGTCTTATCCTTATCAATATCCTTGAAACAACCATTTGCGAAGAGTTGCTTAGCCATTTAGTTGGCAGACACAGGACATTTTGATGGCTTAGAGACTCTGCCGGTGAGGCAGTCAGCTTATGGTCTTCCAGGCCTTTCTGCAAGAATGAGTGAAATCAATTCCCTAGACCATCTCCTCCCAGCTTTCACGACGTTTCCTGTCCAAGCAGTTTGTCAGATCTGAAGTCTTGGATGTCGCTTCTTCCATTTAATGAAGTTAGTGCATTTGCTGGCCATTTCCCCGCCGTTTCATGCGCAAAGGTGGTACAAGCAGGGTTGGAAAAAATGCTAAATTTCGCAGGAATGCAATCCAAATTTCCCTCCAAGAATGCAAAATTTCCCTCTAAGGTTGCAAAATTTCCCTTCAATTCTTATCATGGGTACAAGATTGGTTGTGACGTACAAGCAATCACAAAAGGTGTGGTCATTTCTCAAACCAAGATAGGCCCTGCACTGAAATCGGGTCTATAACTCCTGTTATATGTATAGTGATTTCATATGATAAGACTCCAATAGATTTCTTGCCTTCTATCTGGCTATTACAGAAATGCCTTGAAAGTGAAAACAAAAGACGATTTGATTTGCTTAATTTCAATATAAAATATAGGCTGAATTTAGTATTTTCTCCTAGAGTAAATTCAAAATTTCACAATTTTTGTACCAAAGGAATGATTCTCAGCTTAGCCATTTCACATGGGAATATTTTTGATAGAAAGCTTTACATTTCATCAGCTTCTCTCGAGCCATAAAGGGATCTTTGACAACTGAGAACAAATTTGGTGCATCTTTAGCACAGCGAGATCCCCAAAACCCAACTTAAAACCAAAACTCAAAGCGATCAAATAACTTTGGCATCCCTGTCTATTTGGAATATTGATTTAAACAATGGAACCAAATTTTGGACAACTGGAGAAACATACTTGCAAAATGCAAGAGGAGGCCCTGAAACATTGATGAAGAATTAGCAACGGAGAAAAACTACGCTGTGAATTAGGCTACCTAATGATATAGGCCTACTTGTCTTTACAGAATTTTCTGCACTCTGAGGCACCATGACCAAATGCCTGACAGCAGGAGCATCTATGCTGAAATTTTTGAATTGCTCTCTTGCACACCCTGAGGCATTGAATGCATAACACACTTGACTAATTGGGCCTGGCCTCCCTACCACCTCCCATCTTTGCAAGTTGATGACTTATTTTGGAAACCTTTGAAATGAAATTTTGCAGGTCCCCCTTACCCATATGGCTCGTGCCTGAGACCTTGTCTGTCTCAGTGGAGATTTTGTTGCCTGCGAATTTCCGGGCGAATTCTCCTATTGCTCTAGACACAATTACTGTATTCGATCTAGTCTGCGATCTCTTAGTTCCCCTTCTGTGACCCATTGCCTGTGACCCATTTTGTCCCCGCCAACGAGTCGGAAACGGGGACGATGAAAGAGCAGGTCAGTCCGTCCGTTCGTCCTTTTGTCCGTTTCGTCCGTTCGTCTGTGACAAAAATGTTAACCCATGTTGTATACCATTTATCTGGAGTTTCCATAGATGTTTACAATGATGTAAGCTTGGTGGAAAGAAGCGGTTGGTGAGTTCTCGACCCGATTAGATTGTGTGGCCGTGAATATGCTAATTAATACCTAATTTGCATAAACATTTATGAAATTTTCCTGCAAGGACTTTGTACAAGTTTTTCCTGGGGTTCTGTCAGGTGTAATATGATGTAACTTGGGGAAGTAAGGCCCTACTGAAGAGTTCTTGACCTGATTAGATTTTGGGCATATTTCGGGGCAAATTGAGTATGCAAAGGAGCTAATTAATATGGCAAAATCACTAATTACTATATTTTTAACTGTACATTTGGATACTCAAAATTCCTGCGCTGCATAATGCCTTTCATGGGGCACATCTTTTTTTGCATTTTGAAAGTATGTGATAGATATGCGGCTAGGTAATCAAATGAACTAATTAATATGCGTAATTGCTGTATCTCTGAAACGATACATCGGATAGGCCAAAATTCCTCCGCTACATGAGATGCTAATGCTATGGGGATGGTGTGAGGGTGTTTGGGGAGGGTGTGAGGTGGTTGGGGAGGTGTTGGGTGTTTGGGGCGGGGGGTGGTGTGGGAGGGGGGGGGGTGTTGGGAGGGGGTTTGGTGTTGGGGAGGGGGTTGGGTGTTGGGGAGGGGTTTGGGTGTTGGCGAGGGGGTTGGTGTTGGAGAGTGGAGTGGGTTGTTGTGGAGGGGTTGGTAATCGCGGGAGTTGGGGAGGGGGTGGGGGTTGCATGGCGTTGGGGAGGGGGTGGGAGTGTGTTGCGGGTGTTGGGGATGGGGATGGGAGTGTTGCGGAGGGATGAGGGTTTTGGGGAGGGTTGGGGGTTGTGGGTGTGGGGAAAGGGGCGGCGTGTTATAGGGTTATTGGGGTAGGGGTGTTGAGAGGTGTTTGAGGGGTGGTTGTTGCAGTGGGTGTTGGGGATGAGAGTGGGGGGTGTTTGGGAGTGTGTGGGGTGTTGGGGAGGGCGGGGGTTTTGCAGGTGTTTGGGAGGGGTGGAGTGCTGACGGGTATTGGGGAGGGGGTAGGGTGGTTGAAGTTTCATTTATCACTGTTAGTGATCGCAACATTCGGCGGGGACATATTTTACGCATCGCTAAATCCGGTTCGGCCTTGTGGTGTAGTCTGTCTACAGAATCGTAAGTTTTCTTGGGAATTCAATTCGGAAGCATCTGATTGTTTGTTTGTTTGCTTTGGTTTGGTTTTTGGTTTTAGCATGCTTTGATTTTGAGAGATTTGGATAACATATGCGCAAATGACAGTGACTGGCTGATTTTTTTTTTAAAACTCGCCAAACTCATAAAGAGTTCACATGTTATTACCATAATGACGTCAAAGGATTGCCTATAGTCCAAATCAATAAATTTCTAATATGAGTATTTTACAAAATCATGTTTCCCGAAATCTTACAAATGCAACCAATGCAAATCGACAAATCCGATTTTGCACTCTCCCTTTTTGATGAAGCATATTTTATTGTTATGTAACTTAATCGGATTGGAATGAAATAATGGCAAATAAATAAAAGCTTATTCATTGGCTTAAAGGCATACCAAACAACAATCCATGCATATTTTAGTTTTTTAACAAAAATGCATCTGTCCTGAGTGTTAAAACATATTTTTTGGACAGCCTGTATGCTTTGTTTCAAATATAATGGCGCTTGGCACAAAGTTGTTGCATTTTTATTGGGACAGTGCTGTATAGGGTTTTCAGTAATTTGTCCATCTGGTACAGTGCCAAAATTAGTTAGTCTAAAAAAAAATGAAAATTTGCTTGCATATTTCTGTCACCATTACCTGCATCTCATTCAATTTTTTTTTAAAAATCTGTCCAGGACACCATAGCTGATAATCCAACTTTAAAGGTCCATGGTCCGAATGCTAATAGCCTCATCCCCAGGGACCCTGGATTTTACCGGAAGTGGTCAAAATTTTGGTATCAGAAGAAGCTACTATTTTCCTCATTTACCTGTGAAATCTTAGGGCTAAAGGATGTTTTGTTTTGATGCTATGAGCAAAAATATGCCCCTTTTTGGTCGACCAATGTGCGAGGGCACATGTGGTCCAGTGGATATGACGGCTGACTCGTGATCTGAAGGTTACGGGTTCGAGCCCCGCTGCGGCCAATGTGTTGTGCACTTGGGCAAGGCACTTTACCTCGCTTGCCTCATCGACCCAAGCGATATTCGGGTAGCTGTTAGGGGGAATATTACAATCTAAGTGCAGATAGGATTGTGCGCTTGGCCAGCTGCCGACCTAGGTGAAGCGAAATGATTGTGACGATTTCCTGATGGCAGCGTAATAATAATAGGCAACAGCGCTGTGATCTTGATGAAATGGCACTTTATAAAAGCCAATGTATTATTATTATTATTATTTACACAGTACTATATGGGGATTACAAAATCACATTTTTAGCTCTCACTTAAAAATGGGTTGATATATCAGCGCAAAGCTATACAGATGAAGGGTTTTGGGGTAAAGGCCATTCTATCAAGATGAAAAATTTATAGACTTAAATCGGGTCATCCCCCTTTAAGTCAATGTGGGAAATAGTTATATTCTTGGTGGAAGTTAACAAATTCTGAGGTTAATTTTTTCTATTTTTTCCCTCTGTTTTGTCTTCCTCCTCATCTCCTTTCTTTTCTCTGTGTAGCCTGAGAATCTTCTCATAGACCTAAGTAGTCTAATTCCTTCTGTCAAACTCATTGACTTTGGAGATGCTTTGAGAATAGGTAATACCTATGTTGGTCGCACATTGCAAGGAAATCCAGAGTTTGCTGCCCCAGAGCTTATCACTGGACTGGACATCACTGTTTTTGCAGACATGTGGTAAGTTTCTCTTTTTCCATTCATACACTTCTGCCTTCATTTTTATGCTAAGCAGGACGACACCTCTAGAGGGCCTATGATTAGTTTTGTAGCATGAGGTGGGAAGTGCTATATGTAACCAAAATAATATGATGCAGGTAGAACCTTAGAAGCGAGCGTTCAGATACACTTTCATTCTGTCATATTTGCCAAAATGCACGCAAGAATTCCATAAATTACCATTTGGAAATCCCAAATGCCCAAATCCAGCAGATCGTGTCCGCCCCCCCTGGTTTAAGTCATTTATTCTTTCTACTTTGATGACAGCTTTGGTCAAAAATGATTGTTTGCCATAATCCAACCAGCCCTGACAACATATAAAAAAATCAGAATTTTTCGTCAAGATCTCCCTTTTACATGTTAAACCAATGGCAACGTCTAAAATTAGGATTTCTTGGCCACGCTCCCTGAAGAAATTATGAATTTAAAATTTTATTGGTTAAATTTTATTTATTATTTTATTTACACAATTTATCGTATTTAATTATTCCAAGCATAATTTTTAAAATATCAGCACAACATTATCATAGGTTTAAAGCGACATAATGGCATAAAAAAAATATTCAGACATAATGAAAAGGACCCTTACTGAAATCACTTCCACAAGTTTGAAAACAATTTGGATGTTTACATTCTGTAAAAACAGTAAAAACAGGAAGAGTTCCAGAGGGGAAGGTGGCAGTTCGTGGCAATTTCTGGAACAGAAAACCAAGGTGTTGACATCCATGACAGAATTTACAGTGTATCTAGCATGTTTTGTGACACAATTCAAAAGCATTCAGACCAGGATTCAGGCATTGTACTTTAGGCTTGTAAAGCCTAATATTGATCGGGCAAGTGAAAGATGGATTAGCCGGGATTAGCACATATACAATAGCAATGGTCTGTGAGCTGATGACAGCATGCTTTTCAAGTTTGGTAAATGCTGGCAGTAATGTCAGCATCCTTTTTCCAGATATTGCCACGAACTGCCACCTCCCCCTCTCGAACTTTTCCTGTTTTTACTGTTTTTACAGAATGTAAACATCCCCCCCCCCCACCCCCACGTTTTCAAACGTTGCTGGAAGTGGATTTAGTAACAGGTCCTGTATTATGTCGGAATATTTTTTTATGCCATTATGTCGCTTTAAAGTACATAAAAATAAATTTGCGAGAAAACAAATATCCAACAGAATGGAGAATTAAAATAAATTCCTTGTTGAATATCGGACTACAAATTAAATTGCAATTATTTTTTACGGTTCCCATCGATTTTTATCTCTGTAGGAGTTAATGGTAAGAACGAAAAGGGGGATCAAATGAGGGTCGGTATTTTTTAAACCTGTCAGACTATAGATTTTCAATAGCTACATACGCGTTAGTCTATAAGAGCTTCGCTTCACGCTCGCTTATTAAGAATTTGTCATTTTATGAGTGGCATTTGCAGCTAAGGGAAATGGATGTATTTTTAAATGGACACTGATTTTTTTATCATTATTTTATGTTTCATTAATAACTCATTTTCAGGCACTTGGTTTTGAGGCATGCTAGTGTGATTGCACTCAATAGCTCTCCTCAAATACCTTTGAGTTGTGCGATTTAGTGCATGCTTCAATTTCCAATTCAGTGTGAGGTGTTGTTGTAAAAGACTCCTACTAGGCCAGTCAAAATAGAATGAATGCTGCCTTAACCCAACACTAATTGCAACAGAATCAATTCCAACAGAATTGTATTGAGAATACCTTTAAAAACAACATATCAAAAGTCTACTAAAATCAAAGGAGTGGAACATATATTTTTAAGGAGGTAAGGTTTATACAGGGGTCAAAATATGAAAAGTATCAAAACGCGTTGAAAAGTATGTCAACGTGTTCGTTACATTTCCAGGATTAAAAAAAGGTATAGTTTGCCATATCTGCAGGTTGTAGTTCAATAGTTATGAGTCAAAATAGGTTCAAGGTCACAATGGGGTAAATTTTCAGATATATCCGTTCGTTATAAAAATGGTGTCAAATTGTTCGTCTAATGGTACAGAACCTGAAAATATACTGGTTGCACCATCTTTAATATTCGTTGCATAATTGCAACGCAAAATGTGACTGGGGGCTACAGGGTCCGATGGGAGGTCACTAGTCATAGCTCTGTAATTCTTATATAGAAAGTTCAAACAAAGAATCTATTTATATTTACTTATATAGTGGGACAAATTTAACAGTTTACAACCAGTCCGATCAAAATCGGACCATTCTATAAATTTTACCCCAGGATGACCTTGAACTGTTATGAGCCTATTGTACTAAAACTATAACGCGTAGATAGGTCAAACTATACCTTTTTTTAAACCTTAGGAGTAGCCTAATAAATTGGTACATGATTTAAATCAATTCGATCAATTCTAATTTTTTACCCCTGTACAAACGTTGCCCCCTTATTTCTACATGTTCCACTAGGTTGATTTTGGTAGACTTTTAATATATTATTTTTGGACTATTTCAGAGTATATTAACACCAAAATTGTTTCTGTTGCAATTTGTGTGGGGTCAAATCATACAATTATTGGACTGTATAGCACACCTTACCAACTCCAGAAGAGTGTTTTATAGCTCGTCTATCTATTTAAAAGCCAAGTGTCTGAATTTTTGATAATATCATCAGTAATGGAGATATATTTATTAATAAAAGGGTGTAAAATATACATGTTAAATATACTGTAATAGTTTGACAGACATTTAGTTTCAAAATCTATATATCTGTCTGTCTGTATGTGTGTGTGTGTGTGTGTGTGTGTGTGTGTGTGTGTGTGTGTGTGTGTGTGTTGTAAACAAATGTCAAAAATAAGAACTAACAATTGAACAAATCCGTTTGCTCAGAGCAAGACCAAGAAACCAATTTGTATGTGTGTGTGTGTGTGTGTGTGTGCATGCATGCATGTATGCATGTATTGCATGCATGATTGCATACATATTAGCTAATTTAGCTAATTAACTAATTAGTGGACTTTTGAAAAGTGATCCTTTGTCCTCACACTTCAGCTTTTTGTTAACAGAATAAACCTATATAATTATAGCAAGAGTGAATGCTTAGGTTAATAGTGTTTCAGACATTTATATTTATTTATAGTGTTTAAAACAGATAAATGTTTGTCTTTATGTCTGTCCGGTCATTTTGGTTAAAGTGTTGCAATTTGTTTCTCTCCTGCCCAAACTCTTGAGCCAATTTCAACCAAATTAGGTCGGAAGAACCCTTGGTCCAAGGTTCATATAGGGTATTCACAGATTGGGCCAAATAACACTTAAGTGTATGGGGGGGTTCACATGGACCCAACATTTTGTTTTTGTGTGCCATTTTTTAATGGTCAATCATTTTTACCCAAATTTTTTATGCAATTGACTAAATATCAGTTGCGAATATATTTTGTTGGCAAAAAATTTAAATCGGCCATGGGGGCACGTGTGGTCCAGTGGATTGAGCGCTCGTCCCGCAATCCAAACGTCGTGGGTTCGAGTCCCACTGCGGCCAACGTGTTGTGCTCTTGAGTAAGGCACTTTACCTTAATTACTCCTCTCCACCCAGGTGTATAAATGGGTACCGGCATTATTCAATGTCGGGAAGGTAACAGACTCGCTGTAGAGGAGGTGTAGCGAGCCCCCTACAGCAACATTATATGGTGGAGTCTGGCCCAATCGCTTCGAAAGAGAGATGGGCACTCCGTTCCTGTATACAGGTCCGCCCCCTTTACCTTTACCTTACCATGGCGTTATTATGCTAATTAGCGTAATTATTTTGTTGGCACTATTCAAAATTTGTTTTGGCCCTTAAATCGTACTCGAGTAACTTAAAAAAAAATCAGCAATGTAAATGCATTGATGATTTCCTATTATGAACCAAATTTTATGGAAAAGGTCCTTCAGGAAAGTGTTGTTTCTTTTTGGTGGGCGAATTGGGTGCGCGATGCAAAAATCGGTTTTTGGACCGCTATTTTGAATCCGTACAACTGATGTTCATTTTTTTCCCTGTTATGTGGTTGTTTTGATGTATCCCATCAGTGACCAGAGTTTTGTTTAAAAATTCCACTTGCAAAGTGGTTTTCAGAGGGGGGGGGCATGTGGACTCTATCCCCCCCCCCCTTATACACAAACGGGAGTGCACAAGACTTTATACACTTATTTTAAGGGTCATTCTTTGAAAATCTATGAATTTGTTTTTCTGTCATAGATAAATTGCTATAATCACCAATCTTAGTCAGAAGATCCACTGCCCCAAAATCCATATCAGCTAGTTTTAACAGATTGGATTCAAAGGTCACGTGCATTGAAACCAAATTCAGCTAGAAGAATCACTCAACCGCTGACTGGTGACCCATATCTATGGGTCATGAGTCAGTGGTTGCACCCCATATATGGGATGTTAACAGATGGGGTCAAAGCTCATGTGTGCCAATTAAAGGGTAATTTTGGCAGTTTTGAAAACTTATATAATTTGTTTCTCTTCAGCCTAAACAATTGAGCCGATTGCAGCCTAGCTTGGTCAGAAAAGCCACTGACTCATGGGTGTGTTCAGAGAATGACACCCATTGACCACTTTATGACCCCATCATACAAAATGTTACACATTTTGTGATCCCGAACAATGGCGGATCCAGTATTTGAAAAATGTCAAAATTACCGGGGGGCGAAAGCTTAACTGGTCCAAATAGCTCAAAATGGGCTGATGTTTTGCAAATTTTACAGAATTTCACCCCGGGAGGGCGCCGCGCCCCCCCGCCCCCTCCTGATCCGCGCCTGACGAAGAGGGGCAAGACTTTGGTGGTTGAGACACCCGTGGTCTTAATTACCAGCATTTTTGTACCACGTTAATTTGTTTATCATAGTATTTTCCATTGTAAGTAAAGTAAGGGTGTCACATCACTTGATAGGCTTCTGCATCACTGATGCTCTGGTTTACCATTAAGGAGTATGAAAAATAAGTACATCCCATAACTCTTCAACATGCTAAAAATCATGATTTTTATGTATTTTGGGGAAAAAATTACATAATTTATTAGCCATTTACTAAAAATGTAACAATAATTGGGTTTTCAAACATTCCCAGAAACTGCCCAGTATTATTACCTTTGACAAAAAACAAAATTGGCTCAATTCACCATGTATAAGTTGTGGATAATATATGTGCAAGGCCACAATACTGGGCAAGAAAGACAAGAGTAAGGCTGTTATTGGAGTCTGAAATTAAATGCTAATTGCAACTCTCAAGTTTATGCTGCATTTTTACATGATAGGCTAAAATACATCAAATGACATGTTTGTATGATGTCTTATTCTTCACTATCTTGCAGTGTTGGCTTTGAAGTGTTATATGCATTTCAAAGAAAAAAAGACACCGAAATAGCAGTATTTATGTACCAAATTTTGTTAAATACTGTAATTTTGTCTTTGAAACTAACATGACACCTTTTGCTAATAACCTGGTCAACCATTGCAAAATATAAGGAATAGTCCAGAGGGTTAAGACCCCTCTGGAGCAAAATCGTGCACTTTGTGATAGAAGTATAGCATTTGGTACATGCTTAATATGGACCACAGCTAGATTTGACCTGTGGTGGCCGTGGTGGCCATTTTTCAAAATGGCTGCCATTCACATTTTCAATGTCTCATATTTCGGTAAATAACACTGATTTTTGTGTCTATACCCATGTTCCGAATGTCAAGGTATTCAAATATGACATAATTTTCTAAATTATATTAATTCTGTCAGATAGTTTGTTTTTCAATATGGCAGCCATTTTGAGTTAAAATCATGACCATTTACTTAAAGGGAATAATCAGTCTATTTTGAGATGTTATTAAGGCATTTGTTAGATAATTGCACTATATATACATAACAACATCCCTGTAATTGGTTTATTAAATGAAAAAAAGACTACTCCTGGAAGCCACCATTTTCCAATAAAGTGTGAACCACAGTGACGTAAACTAGATTCTTTTACTATTAATGCCTACATTATATGAACTACAGCAAGCTGAAATGGAGTCTGTGAAAGACTGTAAAATCGAATGCTTGACCACTAGATTTTCGATCTTATTAGTAATGTCTACAAATCATAATATACTAATTTGTCTTCATTTAAATGTTTTAATTAGGTATTACTACAATGTAATTCAGTGCAATAATACAATTGAAGACTACAGTGGATGGTGGCTCATTTCCAGCAGTCCCTCGATCAGTAGGCTGACAGGATTGTTGAGATGGACTTGCGACAGTAGTGGCATTTGAATCCTTCTTCCACTGTTGTCTCCAATGTTGGTACTCTTTTTATGCGTGATATCATTGTAATTTTAAAGTCCATTTTTTAATATACAATTTCTGTTTTAATTTTTTTTAAATTTGCTATTTTAATAAACCATAATACACTTTTACATTACTAATGCTAGTGTATTATGGACAATAGGGTTGCTGTAACAGTTTGATTTCTTGTAGAGGTAGTATATGGCGTTTTACGTGAATTTGGTTGCCAATCCATTCATTTTACCCGTCCTCGAAAGATTTTCTCTGAGAACTTTGGTTTCCTTGTACATCTAAAATTGGATTTATTTACTGCTCTGAATTTTCTCGTGTTGTAACAGCCTTAGGAGCTCTACCAAGGCACCCTAAGCACTTCGGTAGATATGTCACGCTTTATTAAAATTTAATATTAAGATGAGGCACAAATAATATACTTGGGCTAACGGTTGAAACTCATTACTATATGGCACCAATGAAATGGATCTCAAAAGGCTCCAGCGCTTGCAAAATAAAGCTGCGCGTTTGGTGTTCGCATGCGTTCGTGACCAGAGTTTGTCACAGCTTTTGATCACTCTTCATCGGTTGTTGGTTGCGGAACGTATCAAATCTCTTCACAGACAGGTACCATCATACCTTACCGATGGTCTAAATTTGTATAATGTGTTAAATAGTAATTCTGATGGTCTCCTTCTGATGTTACACGGCTTGTTATTCCTCGTACCAAGCGTAGATTTGGCGACAAATCATTCAAAATGGTCCTAGGCTGTGGAACAAGTTAACATTAACATTAGAGAAGCACCTTCCTCCAGTGTCTTTAGACGGCTCTGCAAAACATTCTTATTTTCTAATGTTTAAAAATTTTGTTAACTTTGGATTTGTTAGTTTGCTTATTATGCTGTATGTCATGTTGTATATTAATTTCATATTTTAAATATTTGCTCTAAGGTGCTGTGTTCTAATGTAGAATGCCATATAAATGCATTATTATTATTTCAAATAATATAAAAATCTTTTTTATGTAACCTCTGGGGGATGAGGATGTGGATCAACGATATATCCCTTAACTATTGGCCTTGACAACATAGGTGTAGACACAAAAAATCAATTCAGTATGCTATTTTAACAGAGATTATTTGTGTGTAAATTGGCGGCCATATTGGAATAAAATGGCTCTGCAAAAGATATTATTAAAAAGTAATCTTATATTTGGATTCTTTGATCCTGAAAACATAAGAATATACACAAAAAATCAAATGGTTATTATTATTTTGTGCAAAGCTAGCTATCAGTTTTAGTGTACATTGACACCATGTTGGAAAACAAAATGATTGGCACAAGATTTTTATTAACGTAGTGTCATATAGATTTTTTAATCCTTGAAAAACCAAGCAACAGACAACAAAAATAAAGATCGTGTTTGTAAAGTATATATTAACCAAGATATGTGGCAATTGAAACTAAAAATGGCGGCCATTTTGAAAATGTCAATAATGGCCATCCAGGTCAAATCCAGCTTAATATGGACACTTAGTTAGTGCACTTAGTCTGCCTGTATGGAGATACTGAAGCTCAACTTATGAAACATATACATCCACAATTGTAAAACCATATTATTCAATACCCCAGAGCTGCACATACCCTTAGGGGAAAAGCAATCCGTCCATACCGCCATTGGTGGTTTACAGATTTTTTATATAGCAAAATACCAAAAATTTGCTAAATTTGTTCAATTTTGCCCAAAAATGCCTCTTATTACATTAAAATGGCTATAACTACCCAATTATATCAACTATAGATTTACAAATCACATGCACAATCTTATAAAACTATTTGTTATTTACTGAGGAAAATTATTATAGGCCCATTGAGATTCAGGTTTTGAAATTATGCTCAAAAGTGTTACCCCTACCCCAAAAATCGGCCAATTGGGGCATACAGTGAAATAATAAAATTGACTGTAGCAAAACTTTTGCCCTCATTGCAGATGTTTTTTTATTATCAAAAACTAATGTATCTTCACAGGCTCTAACTAAAAGACATTGCTTTAACTTTCTAGTAGGTGAGTGCAGTTAACTAAAAAACTAGAGCACTTACAGAGATTTAGTCCCGGACTATAACACATTTCCCATATATGTGTTCACTGATTAACTTCATATTTGGTCAGAAGAACCACGGGCCCAAGGCTCATTTGAGGTATCAACAGGTTGACCTCTGATGACCCCTATGTGAACTCACATCACCAAGCTGTTACTTCCGTTGGCAAACCGCGATGGCAGGTGACACAAGCATTCTGGGGAATGATGTATTTTTGTTGTGGGCGACCAGCATAGCTGGCAGAACCACTTTGCAATCCATTGTGCATGTGTATGTGTGTACATATGTGCATGTCACCAAAGTGCTAAATGTATCTGTGTGTCACTAAAATTTAAGTTTTTTATGGAGCAGCCCACAGCTTGTATTGTTTGAATATAGTGAGCGCGAAAGCCGAGAACTGCAAAAATTCTAGTTTCCTTCTATTTTTATATTGAAAAAAAAAATAATAAACAAAAATTAAATACACCAAGTGTAAAACCTTACACTATGCCAACTAAAAATAAACAAAAATGCAAAAAAACAATGTAGAAAACAATGCATTTGTATTTTGAGCTTGGTATTCTGTGATGGTAGCTCATCATGGTTTGAGACATCCTCTTGTAGAGCAGGAGCAGAATATCACAGGGGCCTTATTTGAGGAGTTTGTTTTCCCCCCCCCCCACTACTGAAAAGGTTTAACACCTTTGGTATTTAGCAGAGGGTGTTTTGAACCAATCCCATAATTCATTGCAGTTTGCCTATACTGTACTGTACAAAACTCATGTCAGTACTTAGGGATAAAAAGTGTACAAGAAGCTAGAGGACCACAAAACATTTCATAATCATGCTAAAAAGTCCCTAAGTACTAACACTTTTGGGGGGAAAATGAGTGCAAAAGTCAGGGTTTGTATGAGGTTAAGCATAGGAGTTGGGTGGGATCACATGAACCCATGAGGTGAAATTTCCCCAAAACTTGTGCACTGTGGGATGGTGACTCAATACACATTGGGTATTTAGTATGGCCTCTTTATCAATGTCCGGTAGTTAGTACTCTCAAATTGTGGTATCACTTTTGTAAAGGGGGGAATTATTAGCGAAGGTGTCCGGGAACATATTTGTTAAAAAATTAACCCAACATAGGTAAAAATGATGACAGAAACAGTCACGCCCCCCCCCAAATTTTAAATTGTTTAGTGAGATAGTCAAATTTTATGGTTTCCAAGGGGGGCCCAGGGTAAAATCATAGGAGGAACAAAACATCATGAGGATTAACATTACAAAAATTTAACTCATACAGGTTAAAAAAAAACCTAGTTTCAGGGGCAAAGGTCCCACTTTTTGATATGAATGGTGTGAATTAAAAGAGGTCCAAAATTGACTCGAAATTTTGAAACAAAAGTCCACTTTTTGGTTGATAAAAAGTCCAAAAAAGGACCATTTAGGGTGGTGGGGCCACGTTTTTTCGAAAAAAAAGTCCACTTTTTTCGAGGTCCCGCACCTTCCGAAAATAAATCCTGCGTACGGACATGCCTAGTTTTTTCAAATTTATTCTCAACAACCTGTTTTCCTGCATTGAAATCTCAGGGAGAGGTGGCTGCCCCCTTGCCACCCCAGGTGATGCCCCTGATGGTTTTCATTTCCCATAGACTGATTTTCTGAAGGTGTAGATTAGTATGAGATTGGTTTTCTATTGGAATGGTTCAAAGTATTGTATTGATGAATAATTTTTATTTCTTTGTGTCCTAGCCAAGTCAAAGTAGTTAGTGTTTAGGTAATGTGAGTACTTGTCAATAATGCTTGATTTTTGAGTTCGCCTGAACAAAGTTCAGGGAGGACATACTAATTCAAATTCGTGTGTCCGTCCGTATGTAGTCTGTCCGTCCGTATGACTCGGGTAACCTTTTTTGAAATGCTCTGCAGAATAAACAAAAATTTGCTTCCAAACTGGTAGGGCGATAGAGTGAGGTGCCACAATATCATGGTAGGTTTTGGCTGTATTATTGGCATATTCATGAATTTTAATTAGCTATTTGCATATTTTCAGACATTTCGGTTAACCTTTTTTGTTAAATGCTTGTGGCTAAACGTGTGCCCAACTTTTATGCAACTTGGTAGGGGGATAGAGTGAAGTGCCACAATATCATGTGTAGCATTTGCCTGATATATCTGCATAATTCATGAATTTGTCAACTAGCTTTATGGCATTTTGCAGACAATTTGGTTAACTTTTTTATGATCTGCTGGCCAGAAAAACACTATGCCCGATTACTTCCATATTATGTTTTGAAGGATCCAAGTGTGAGGAAAATATTGGATCCAAAAACCATAATGATAAAATTGGCTGAGCCTATGAGTTAATAGGGGCTTGACGACATATCGACCAAGTATTTTTGCAACTCATATCTCAACCAATAAAAATGGGCTCCATCCAATTTTATACCAAAAATTGGTTCATTCTTTTTACCTTTTTTTGAAATGCAATTCCAGATACAAAACATATAAAACTTCATTCCAGTGAACTTTGTTCTCTTCTAATCATCCATTGCCAAACTTTAACTCATAAAGCAAGAAATCGCGCAAACCAGGCAACACTTGTGGTTCGAGAACCCACCTTGTTTTGTGTTTTCGCCTGCCCTAAAAACAAAAAAACAAATAAAGGCAGGAAGCACATTAGGGATCACTTTGTCCACTGTTGTTGTTGTTGTTGTCTGTTGTTGATGTCTGTTGGTTGTCTGTTGTGAAAAAAAGGGTTAACATTGGCCTGTAAATATTCCTCATACTTTGATGGATTTTAAACAAAACTTCAATCCAGGTGCAACATGGGTCCCCCATTTTTTCATGAGGTCAAAGGTCAAATGCCAAGGTCAAAGGTCATGTGAGGTCAAGTTGTTAAAATAGGCTTGTGAAAATGTTAAAAATGACCTCATTTGAAAAGTTGAAGTTCAATTGGAACCAAACTTGAATCATAGGTGCCAACATGGGATACCTCAATTGTTGATGAGGTCAAAGGTCACATACAAGGTCAAAGGTTTTTCATGTGCAGGTCCAAGTTGTAAAGTTAAAATAGGGCTGAATGAATGAAAATGTTAAAAATTGACCTCATTTGAAAAGTTGAAGTTCAATTGGAACCAAACTTGAATCATTGGTGCAAATGGTACCCTCAAATTGTTGATGAGGTCAAAGGTCACATACAAGGTCAAAGGTCATGTGAGCTCAAGTTGTAAAATAGGCTGAAATGTAAAATTGACCTCATTTGAAAAGTTGAGTTTCAATTGGAACCAAAAACGGAATCATAGGTGCAACATGGGATCCTCAATTGTTGAATGAGGTCAAAGGTCACATACCAAGGTCCAAAAGCATGTGATGTCAAGTTGTAAAATAGGATTGTGAAAATTGTTTTAAAAAATTGACCTCATTGAAAAAAGTTGAAGTTCAATTGGAACCAAACGTGAATCATGGTGCAACCTGGGATCCCTCAATTGTTGATGAGGTCAAAGGTCACATACCAAGGTCAAAGGTATGTGAGCTCAAGTGTAAAATAGGCTGAAAATTGTAAAAATTGACCTCATTTGAAAAGTTGAAGTTCAATTGGAACCAAAACTGGGATTCATAGGTGCAACATGGGATCCCTTCAAGTGTTGATGAGGTCAAAGGTCAAATACCAAGGTTCAAAAGTCATGTGAGCTTCAAGTTGTAAAATAGGATGAAAATGTAAAATTGACCCCTCATTTGAAAAGTTGAATTGAAAGTTCAATTGGAACCAAGCTCGAGTCATAGGTGCAAAATAGGGAACCCTATTTATGATGAGGTTCAAAAGGTCACATACCCCCAAGATCAACAGAGTCATGTGAGGTCAAGTTGTAAGATGTAAACATTTAAAATTAGTTCAATTGGAAAACGAACTTGGTTAATGGATACATGCAAAAACCCTCATTTGTTTATGAGGTCCAAGGTTCACATATCAGGTCAAACGTCATGTTAGGCCTATCCTTCACTAACCGCGAAGGCGGGCGACACAAGCGGTTCGAGGAACCGATGTATTTTTTTGAAATGCATCTGCTTGCTAAACAAAATTTGGCTTCCAACTTGGTAGGCCGATAGAGTGAGGGTGCCACAATATCATGTGTAGGTTTTGTCTGTATTATTTGCATATTCATGAATTTTAATTAGCTATTTTGCCTATGTCAAGACATTTCGGTTAAGCCTTTTTGTTTAAATGCTCTGCTGGCCTACGTTATGCCCAAGTTTCTTCCAACTGGTAGGGTGAAGAGTGAAGTGCCACAATATCATGTGTAGCTTTTGCTGCATTATTTTGGCATATTCATGAATTTTTAATTAGCTTATTGCATTTTGCAGAGAAACAATTGGTTACTTTTTTTATGATCTGCCTGCTACCACTATGCCCCTTTCCGCATCTTATGTTTGGTAAGGAATCCAAGTGTGGAAATATTGATCCAAAACATAATGATAAAATTTGATGAGCTATGAGTTTTACAATAGTGTGCTTGACTCCTATCGACCAATATTTTTGCAACATCTATCTCAACCAATAAAATGGTCTCCATCCAATTTGCTCCAAATTGGTCATTCTTCTTTAACCTTTTTGAAATTGCCTTCCAGCACAAAACCTATAACACTTCTCTCCAGTGCAATTTGTTCTCTCCTAATCATCATTTGCAAACTTCATCATAGCAAGTAATCGCGCAACCAGGCAACACTTGTGGTTTCGAGAACCACCTTGTTTTTGGTGTGTCGCCTGCCCTGATGCAGGAAGACACATAGCACTTTGTCCACTGTTGTTGTCTGTTGTTGTCTGTGTTGTAGTCTTGTTGTTGGCTGTTGTGAAAAAGGGTTAACAAGTGCCTGTAATATCCACATACTTTGATGGAGTTTTACACCAAACTTGCATCACAGGGCCATGGGATCGCCCCATTTTTTCATGAGGCAAAGGTCACATGCCAAGGTCCCAGGTCCTGAGGTACAGTGTAAAATAGGCGAAAATTTACCATTGACCTCATTTGACAGTTGAAGTTCAATTGGAAACCAAACTTGAATCATAGGTGCCACATGGAATACTCATTGTTGATGAGGTCAAAGGTCACATACCAGGTCCAAAGGTCATGGAGGTCAAGTTGTAAAATAGGCTGACAATGTAAATTGACCTCATTTGAAAGTTGAAGTTCAATGGGAACCAAACTTGAATCATAGGTGCACAATGAGGCCTCCTCAATGTTGTGAGGTCAAAGGTCACATACCAAAGGTCAAGGTCCATGTGGAGCTCAATTGTAAAATAGGCTGAAATGGAAATGGGACTCTCATTTGAAAGTTTAAGTTCAATTGGACCCAACTGAAATCAAGGTGCAACATGGATCCCTCATTGTTTGATGAGGGGGGGAGTCACAGTCACATCCCAAGGTCAAACGTCATGTGATGTCAATTTGTAATAGGCTGAAATGTAATTGACCTCATTTGAAAAGTGGAAGATTAATTGGAACTAAACGTGAATCATAGGTGCCACATGTATCCCCAATTGTTGTATGAGGTCCAAAGTCCCCATACCAAGGTCAAAGGTCATGTTAGCTCAATTTGTAAAACTAGGCTGAAATGTAAAATTGACCTCAATTTGAAAAGTTGAAGTGCAAATTCGAACCAAACTGGGAATCCTATGTGGCACCATGGATCCCTCATTGGTTGTGAGGTCAAAGTCACATCCAAGGTCCAAAGTCCTGTGAGCCAAGTTTGTAAAATAGGCTGAAAATGTAAAACTTGACCTCATTTGAAAATTGAAGTTCAATTGAACCAAACTTGACTCATAGGTGCAACAGGGGATCCCTCATTTATTGATGAGGTCCAAGGTCACATACCAAGAGTAAGGTTCATGTGAGGTCTAGTGGTAAGATGTAAAATTAAAGTAGTTCAATTGGACCGAACTTGGTTAATGGCATTACATGCAAACCTCTTTGTTTATGAGGTCAAGGTCACATATCAAGGTCAAACGTCAGTTAGGCCTATCACACGAACCTCGACGGCAGGCGACAAAAGCGGTTCGAGGACCGATGTATTTTTTAGAAATACCTAGCATGCCAATCTAATGAAGTATTGGTAGAAAGAACAACACCTTCAGGTCTTAACAAATAAGGTGTCATATGAAAGAGAAATTTAGAAAGGTATTTCCATTTTAAGTAAGGGGTTTTTAATTTTCCCTAAACTAAAAATTAACAAATCATTCTTCTCAAACATTTGTTATTAACAAAAACTAACAAGAGAATTAAGATATATTTTGTTAAAAATACCTCTAGAAGTTTGGTTACCATAGGGTCTTCCCTTTAGCTATAAATAACATCTTTTTTTTGTAAAATAAAGAAAAAACATGGAAATCAAGTTTAGCCACTTGAAATTGGGAAAGAGTACACTTGAAGTTTATTCTTTTGCATTGCCCAGTTTTATAAGAACCAAGTTAATTTGTTGAGTAAATCTGGATATTATGGTGACACTTCTGGGGAACATAATAGCCGATAATCCTACCTTAATGTGTAATTTTATATCATGGCCAAACATTTTGTCCACACCAACTGATTAGAGCTCATACAAGGGATTCAAACCCTCACTGTCAAACACATAATATGTTCTTATGTTGCATAGTATTTTTTCTTTTCTGTTTATTCCAGGAGTGTTGGTGTTCTTACATATGTGCTTAAGTTGCTTTTGGTTTTGTTGAATTTTCAACTAACTCTAAATTCACGGATTTAAAATAAATCCACCAATGGATTGTGATTAGGGATCAATCCATTTTTAGATTTAAACGAAATCTTATACGTGAGAAATTTTAACTATAAGATTTAATTTAAATCTAAAAATGAACTTGGTCCCTAATCACCATCATTTGGTATTTATTTTAAATCCCTGCTAATTTAAGTGTAAAAATAATGTAAAGCAATCTTACTAATTTGACCCCCTCACCAAAAAACTATAGGCTCAGTTTACAGAAATTTCTTACTAAGCTGCCATCTTCAGAGGAACCAATGGGGTTGGGTGGTAATGGTGATAGAGTAGTAGGCAAAAATGTCATCACTTAAATATGTTTTTATATAAGATGCCAGGGGAACAAGGGCAACCCAAAATATGAAAGTCTCAAGAGGATTTGGAGGGAAAATAAAAATTGGCGATATTCTTTCACCATATATTACCCACATGGCTCGGTTTCTTTTTGGCAGGAAATGTCTGGCATACATCACATGTAGCTATGACATTTGGGATAAGCATTCTCTTGCTCTTCTGAGACAGCCATCAACACCCAAGTAATGAGAAGTATGCATTTGTTCACATGTCGCCGCATAATTTTTTAATCACTGCGCAGTTTGATTTGAATATCAGCCCGTCTTGAACCGTGAGGGTACTATCTGGCAAATTTGCACGCTATTCTGGCCATCCCGTGATTTTTGGTTTCATAAGGATTATGAGCCAATCTGATCTTGCTGATTTCTGAGTGGGCAAAAATTCTATCTCCGTTGCACTTGATTGAACATATTTGTTCAAAATTGGTTGTGTGAAAGTGTAGGATGTGCCCTTCAGGTTGAACAAAGTTCCAAGTTCATAGACAAATCTTTCTAAAAGTGTGGTATTTTCCGGCTTGTTTTTGTATTTCGCTGTTTTTGTCACATGCAACCTCGTGTACCCAAGATATCAAAGTCAATACTCACGTGTGTGTTGTTGTTGTACATACGAACGCAGCCGTTGTAAGCCTGATTTTTTTAATAGCGACACCTAGATAAACTATGCGTTCAAATAACACAAGCAAAGAATCAGGCACTGATTGCACTGTGCACTGTGATTATAATATACGTTTACGTACAAAACGGTACCCTCAAGGATGTATGTGATCGGTGTCTGTATGAAGTTGCAGAAGGGTTGTAGATATGAAGATGCATTTAGTTAATGACATGCAAATGTGAAGGCATACCAAGTTTTCTTAGGGGAGGTTGATTTAGTGGAGTCTGTGCGATGCTGTGCAAATATTAATAGTCATGCAGAATGGTGCAAGATATCAAACCTATTGTGCATTTTGGAGTGAATGAAAGTACAAATTGGCCACAGATGTAGCGCGTGCCTGATATGCTGAATAAATCTGGTCTAGGGGCCAAATTAATTTCCTTCCAAGATGGCTGCCAAATTCAAAAATGGCCACCACTGTTAAAATGTCATGTTTTTACGTGCTTTCTATGTTTATTATATGATCCAATTACTCAATTTGATTGTGTTTCGTGCCATTTTAGAACAGAAATACCCTGATTGACACTCCACTGGTAATTCCATTGTTTACATTAGCAAATTGATCCAAAATGGCAGAAAATCCAAAATGGCAGCCAATTTTGAAGGCATATCATTTGATTATCAAGAAATGAATGTTTTTCTTGATCTTGTTATGATTCCCTAAGGTTGTTATTGAACAATGTGCATTGAAGATAGAATTCACATCACCTTAAGAATACAACCAAATAAAACTTGAATCCAAAAATGGCGGCGAAAAATCCAAAATGGTGGCTAATTTGACACTTAAGCTTATCCTTTGATTATCAAGAAATGAATGTTTTTCTTAATCTTGATATAACTCCCTCAAGGAAGGAATTCAATCAACTTAAGAGGAAACCAATAAGTCTGTTATAAATTGTTCTTCCAGTATAATCTGGTCAAGATGCTGCCAAAACTTAGAATGGCCACTACTTTTAGAAGTATCACTTACGGGCCGTATTATTCCTCCGTGCTACTTGATGTGTGGTTTTTTTTCATTAAAAATAACATACCCTATTTGATTTGATATTGTTGGCTCTGTGGTTATACACAGCCTGTAAAATGTACATCCAGTGGTGGGAGATTTGGTTCATTGCCCCAGCAATCGTCCAAAAATCACAGGGCACAGGACACATGTTACACAATGAAAGCTTGATTTCCCCGTGCTCTAAGCCTAGTGATTTGTTTAAACTGATTGCAGGGGCAACGAATCCTATTACGTGGCACTCCTACGGAAAATTCAAAATGATGGCCAAATTGCCACCACCCAAAAGATGAGTTGACTCTGCAGAAGTACTTTGGTAGCCTTAATGTGTAGCAAAGGTCTTACTAAATACTTTCCATGAAAATTCCTTGCCATGATAAATGATAAATGGCATTTATATAGCGCTTTAGCAATAAATGATCAAAGCGCTTAACATGGCGGTCTTAGAGTACAACTTAAGCTACAACTTAGGCTACAATTTAGGTTACAACTTAATCTACAATACATGTGAAAATTAACTTGCTGCTTGTTCACAGACACTATTAGGAAATAAGTATGTTTTCAATTAGCTTTGAAATTTGCCACGATTGTGAGATGAACGGAGTGATAAAGGTAATTTGTTCCAAAGAGCTGGCACAGAATTGCAGAAGGCTTTGTCACCATATGATGTATACGTTCTATTGCGAATAAGGAGATTTGTTGTCTGCATGAGATCCAAGGAACATGCTACCTTTGGAATAATCCATGAGATCTTATGAGATTTGTATATAAGTTGGAGTTGTATGCTGTCTACTTTTATATGCAAGTATGAGTAATTTGTACATGATGCGTTCACGAACTGGTAGCCAGTGAAGTTCTTTCAGGAGAGGAGGAGGTATGTATGATCCATACGGTTGCTGGAAAATGAGTCTGGGCCACGCTCTTATTTGTGCCGTCTGTAGTTTCTGGGTGTATAGCTGTATTCATTAACAATGAATTGCAATAATCTATACGAGATGTTGTACAAGTGAGCGTTACAGTATGATTACCTGTTTCTTCATCAATATAACATCGAATGCGTCCAATATTTCTTAATGATAATTCAAAGATTGTGAAACAGCAGAAACATGAGTTGACATAGTCATAGTTGAATCAAAGAAAACTCCGAGATTACGAACAGAAACAGATGGTTTGATTCTTGAGCCACATACATTGAGAATTGGTCATTTATGAAGTAGAGGTTGTGCTTGGAGCTAGCGACAAAGAATTCAGTTTTATCTTCATTCAGTTTAAGTTTATTTACATTCATCCAGTTCTTAATTTCAGCAATGCAAGACTCCAATTTGAAAAGAGCTGTTACACTATCTCCCGGTATGCGAGGATTAAAATCTGTGTATATTTGGTATCATCGCATAAAGTGATATTTCAGGTATATGTATGTTGGATATTACAAAATGCCGGGGGTTGGTGTAAGAAGCTGAACAGTACCAGGACCTACCAGCTGTCCGTGTAGGAAGTGGCGTAACCAGCTGTGGTCAGGGGGGCAGAGGGGGGGAACACATATATTTTCAGGGGGGCAAGCCATAATTTCAAAATTTGTTAAAAAAAAAAAAAAAAAAAATCACTAATTTTTTTCAGGGGGGCAAGAGGGGGTTGGGAGCAAGATTCCACACAGGGGGGCAGCTGACCACCCTCTGGTTACGCCACTTTGGTAGGCCAAAGTCCAATGTTTGTGTTTTAGATAGATCGCCACCAATGCAAACTCGGCTGTTACGTCCTCAAAGGTAGGAGAGTATCCAGATCAACTGACGCCCATTTAATGCAGAAAGATTTTGCAAGCCTTTCATCTAAAGATGGTCAAAATCAATAGTGTCAAAAGGCTGCCACTCAATCAAGTAACAACAAATATACAGCTTTTCCTTTTTTTTGTTGTCACGTGGTACCCAAAGGATATCATTTTTCAACTTAAAAGCTTCAGTTTCCCATGATAGGCTTGTAGTCAGATTGGTAGGGTTCCAACAGATTATTTACAGACATATGAGAGAAGAGTTGAGACATGACACATTTTTTTCCATAATTTTTGAAAAACACTTATATTGGAGACTGGTCGATAATTTTTTAAGTTCATTTGGATCTAGTGTTGCTTTTTAGCTCAGCATACGTAGTATGCAGCAGATTTGTAGGCACATGTGTTGACTCTATCTATCTATCTATCTATCTATCGTAACACTTGTCATAATGGTCGTGTGCCAAACGCTTTTGGCCGATTGCAGCGCACATCTGGTCAGAAGAATAATCATGGACTAAAGGCCCATGTGGGTGTTCACAGATTTGGGTCAAAGGTCACGTGGGACGATTTTTATTTAAATTTAAAGGGCATTCATTGAAAATCTATAAATGCTTCTGTGCCACAAATCAATTGTTATAATCAGTTAGATAGACTTGGTTAGAAGAAACTCTGACCAAGGTCCATATTTGGGGGTGTTCACAGATTGGTCAAAGGTCATGGGGCATATAAAGGGGCTTCTTTGAAAATCTAAAAATTCCTTCTGTGCCACAATCAATGGCTATTACACTAGACTTGCGTTTGAAGACAAAACCGGCCCAAGGCTCATATGTGGTGTTCACAGATTTGGGTCAAAGGGCACGTGGGCCGATTAAAGGGGCATTCTTTGAAAATCTATAAATTGGGCTTCGTGCCACAATCATTGTTATAATCAGTAGACTTGTTAGAAGACCGCTGACCCAAGGTCCATATGGGGTGTTTCACACAAGATTTGGGTCAAAGGTCCACCATGGGCATTTAAGGGGCATTCTTTGAAAATCTAAAAATTCCTTCTTGTGCCACAAATCAATCGCTATTATCACTAGAACTTGGTTAAAGAACCTCTGACCCAAGGTCCATATGGTGTTCACAGATTGGGGTCACAGGTCACGTGGGCGATTAAGGGGCATTCCTTTGAATCTCTAAATTCCTTCTTGTGCCACAATCAAAATTGTTATAATCACTAGACTTGGTCAGAATAACCGCTGACCCAAAGCCCTGTTGGGTTTCACAGATTTGGGTCAAAGGTCACGTGGGCTGATTAAAGTGGCATTCTTGAAAATCTATAAGATTCCTTCTTGTGGCCTCAATCAACTGCTATAATCACTATACTTTGGTAGAAGAACCGCTGACCTAGGCCCATGTAGGTGTTCACAGATTTGGGTCAAAGTCACGTGGTCCGTTAAGGGGCCGTTCTTTGAAAATCTATAAATTCCTTCTTGTGCCACAAATCAATTGTTATAATTGTTTACGG
>JAMKCH010015467.1:0-24182 GCA_023653785.1 Ophioderma brevispina
ACTATAAAATAGGTTGCTTCACTTGATTATGTGAATTGTTAAAATATTAAATAAGGTAAAAACCTGTCTGCCAGTCCCCTGGTTAAAATTTTAGTGTTGGTTACTGTGCAATCAACCAGAGATCGATTTTGGAGGAAGGGTCAACATACAATATATCAAAACAAAAGGATTTCTTCTGCATACACGTTAACTTTAACAAAAGACAAGTTTATTTTGATAAAAGGACAACTTCTAAAATGTTAGTGGTGTTGCTTGTTGTCACATGGAATAATTTCTGATGATCAATTATATGCTGTATTCTATCATATCAAAAACTCCTGCAGGTAAGAATTGGGGACTATGATTTACAACTGTTCTAGGGTTTTACTTGTTTTTAAAGCTGGGCTAACTGCTATATAGTGATTTCTTTTTTTTTAATCTTTAAAAATATGAACAAACCCTCACTGTTAATTTCAGTTGAGTTTTTGCATTGGAAATAGTTGTTATAATTATTATAAGTACCCAAATAGGCCAGTCAACTTAGAATGAATTGTGCTTAACCCAACACTAATTGAAAAACAGAATCAATTCCAAAGAATTGTATTGAGAATACCTTTAAAAACAACATACAAAAGTTCTACTAAAATCAAAGAGTGGAACATTATTTTTAAAGGGGTGGGTAGGTTTATAGAGGGGTCAAAATATGAAAAGTATCAAAACGCGTGAAAAGTATGCCAACGTGTTCGTTACATTTCCAGATTAAAAAAAGGTATAGTTTGCAGGTTGTAGTTCAATAGTTTTATGAGTCAAAATAGGTCAAGGGTCAACAATGGGGGGTCAATTTCAGATCTATCGTTTTCGTTATAAAATGGTGTGTCAAATGTTGTCTAATGGTACAGAACCCGAAAATATACTGGTTGCGCCATCTATAATCTTCTTTGCATAATTGGAACGCAAAATGTGACTGGGGCTACAGGGGCTATGGGAGGTCTTAGTCAAAGCTCTGTAATTCTTATATAGAAGTTCAAACAAAGCATCTATTACCATTACTGGATATAGTGGGACAAATTTAACCGTTTACAACCAGTCCGATCAAAATCGGACATTCTATGAATTGACACCAGGATGACCTTGAACTGTTATGAGCCTATTGTACTAAAAACTATAAAAAACTTATTTTAATTAAAAGAATAAAATAACAAAATTACATTAAAATTTTTAATTTAAATTATATTATAATTTTGTTTGGGAACTTTTTTTTTTTTTTAAGCGTTGATAGGGCAAATATACCTTTTTTAAACCTTAGGAGTAGCCCAATAAATAGGTACATCATTTAAATCAATTCGAACAATCTAATTTTACCCCTGTACAAACGCCATTTACCCTTATTTCTACATGTTCCACTAGGTTGATTTTTGGTAGACTTTTAATATATTATTTTTTGGACTATTTCCCAGTATATAAAACCAAAATGTTCTGTTGCAATTTGGTTGGGGTCAAATCATAAAAAATTTTGGATACAAAAGAATATTACATGACACAATGAAATGTGACCAGGTCAAAGCTTTTCGTTGAAGGAATAATACTATAACACAATGTTTGGGGGATATGAAATAAGACATAGCCTTAAACTATTATTTATGGATCTACAAGGCCCGTATCAAGATTATTTAAATTAGTACCATTTGACAATTAAATAACACCAGCTGCAAAGACCATAACCAATGCCACTGGTTAATTACACCAAGTCAAATGTCAAAAGTAACTTTTGATAAGTGTCTACTTATTGCTTCCACTTCAATTCTTATTTCATGTAAGCTTATTTTATGTTTAATGTTAGCTTCATTAGCTTAGTGTAAATCATTATTGCTACCACGTTGCTAACTTTTTAAAGAGACACTGGCATATTTGAAAAATAGTGCACCTCAAGATTTTCAAAATATAGATTTTTTGCATTTTTGTTATTTTTTGCATGGTGTAAAGCCTGTATATGCATTAGCTCTCACCTGAATTGATTAAGACCACGCTCAGCTTCCTTATGGGTTAAACAGAACGATATTCTAATTAATGTCGCCGCCGACATTAATTCAGCAGACGACAGAAATGGCGTTTAACACAGCAAACACGCCGGTGCATGTTACAATGCATGCACATGTTTGACGGTCGTGACCTTTGTGGTTTAATACCAATGAGTACGAGGTCATGTATTCATATATACACATTTGTTGATTCAAGTTATGGAAAACTTAAAGTTAGCCTACAATTTTACCTGGATGTCTTTTACTCTGATTAACATCCCATTGTTGTGAGTATGTATTTTTTATTTGTAAAATGTATCGCTATTCTTTGAATGGCCCTAGATTTCATTGAGGCAAATTGAAGAATTTCATACTTTGTGAAAATGTGCCAGTGCGCTTTAAATCAAATAGTCAGACATAAATCGTGACACCATCAAAAGTCGCCACATTTGAATACCAATACCACATTGGGTGTAAAGTTGAGTTTAATGTCTTTTTCACTGGTCATGATGTGCCTATGTTCCTGCTTGTCTTATCCCTTGGTTTCAGCGCTTTGTCTTTATCCTGGTTTAAGTTGCTTTGTTTATCCTTAGCCTTCAGCTGGGCACTGATCGAGGGCATCCAGCGACAGCTTGTACTATAGTAGGAACTTCTGCCATTGCACCATAACCTGCATCAAAAACAAAATAGAATCTACAGACAACTTGATTAGAGCTAAGATAGCACAATATCAAGGTAAATTGTGGCAATCTGATAGACCGAGGGAGAAAAAAGTGTTTAATATGATTTGAATAAATACAAATGTTGCAAATTTTTTGTGATAGTAATCTCTGTCAAGCTTTCTCAACCTAACCAAAAGAAAAGAGTAAAGTTTTACTAATTGAAATTTGAGTTATACCAAATTTGGACAGCCTCGTTGAAGGAATTCAAACTAGTAGGCCAAAAAGGGACTGAGTGTAACCCTCAGCAGAACCCCCCCCCCCCTAGCAGGGTTGCTGTGTGAAGCCCCTTATTGTTGGGGTGCTGAAGGCTTTGCCCCATAAGCCAGGACCTTTTTTTAAATGAAAAAGTGGATGGCATACCTGCTGTAGAGGCTAGATGGGCTGCAATTTGTTTCAGACAGTGGCCGATGCAGATTTTGGGTTGAGGGGTGCGGGACTTGAAAAAGGGTAACCATTTTGGTAAAAAGTGAATCAATCCCCCTTAAAATGGCCTTTTTTGGACTTTTCATAAAAAAAACTTCAACAAAAAGTGGAGCTTTTGGCCTTTACTAATTGAACGTTTTAAGCAGTGGTGTACAATTTTGACAAACTGATATAGTAGGGACATATGCAAGAGTTATTAGCCAGTTAAAAATCAGAAAATTCCAATGCGGGATATTGCCATAAATGCCCAAACATTTTGTCTGAGAACGCTGTAGATGAGGACGTAGGTAGGAAACAATTTCACTGTGCACTTGGAACTTTCGGTCAATCAAGCCTATTCCTTCTTTTGTTTGCCAAAATGCACCACTCAAACCGAAGTTAGTGCTGGATGTTAGGTCAGCATGTTACCTCAAGTGTGGCAGCGACTTGGTCAGTCATGTCATTACACAGAGGTTTGTCGCGTGGACAATAATTAGCATACTTGGCATACGGTAACAGCAGCTCGCCCCCGTAATCCTTTGCGCGCGAACCATATTATCGATTGGCAAATGGGTGATGACTGCATTTCTTTCTTTGTCGCCGGGAAGGTAACATCGGTCAAGTGTAGCAACCCCGGGTATCAACACAGCCTACGCTAGAGAGTACACGGTCACGAACGGTATATACAAACTTAATGTTAAGCAATGCACATGAATTTGAAATTGTCAAGTCGAAAAGAAAATAAACATGCAAGTCCAATATTCCTAGCCCTGTTCCTAGCCCAATTCCTAGACATGATGATACAAATCATAAATCCTTGCCTAGACTCGGTTTCAACTTCCTAGACTCAAGTTACCGTCCCCGGTTACCACCCGCCCAGTTTAACCGCCTATGTCTTCCAAATGACCCAACAAACAGTTTGGCGGATGCCTAGGGCCTACACTCGATTCCGTTTGCTCATTCATACGCTCTAAAGGCCCTAAGGTGATACTAGAAATATTTAAATACTGATTTTGTTAGCCTTGGTAACCAGTCCTCTCAAAACCATTTTCAATCCATAATGAAGAACATGGTAACCGGTGTCCCTAATGTTGTTAGTAAGAGAGGCTTACTTAATTGTCTATTACCTTTCTAATATTAGATAGAGTTAGAAGATAGTAATTGATATGTGATTAATTCAAATGCGTACCGGATACATTATTTGTTTGCATCAATTTGTTAATGAGTGGCATGCCAAATTTTGCTGGCCTGCAAATCTATTTCCTCCCTATTTCCCACCTTCTTCTGAGAACTTTGGAGTGAAAATATTGTACAACTTTACAAGTCTTTACTGCACACCTGGCATCTCACAAGAGTGTTGCCCTTCATGTAAACCATTGGGATTTGCCATACAATATAGGCCATTCCACTCAACCTGGCAACAGCCAAAAATTGGTATAACCCACAACAGATTGCACCTGTTTCTTCCTCTGTGTGGTTTACTACTTGTGTGTTGTGAATAATTGAAGCTGGCAGGTAATACCAAGAAACCAATCTGTATTGAGATCAACAGGGATCAATGCAGCAAATAGATTTTGAGGCAATTTTACTTGAGTGGTCCCCACCAGACATATTTATATTTAAATATACCTCTGTTGGTATATTGGTTGCTTGATCCCTCATGGTTTGGGCCAAAAGAATGCACAATCAAGCCTTTTTTTGCCAAAATCAAGCTTAGAGGCATAAAAAAATATGTTTGTTTTGGTGTACAGAGAAAAATATCAGGTCGGTTGGTCGGTCAGATTTTTTAAAAACTTTTTTTTAGATCTTCTCAGTGTTTTACTCTAAAAATGATAATACAAGATGTTATTATTTTAAACTTGTTTCAATGACATAGCAAAGATCTTTTATCTTACTTTTTGTCAGTTTTGCTTTGTTTGTCTTGGTTTTGTTATTTTTTCGTCTTATTTGGTACAAAAATATCTTTTTTTAATTGTGATGAAAATAATGGGTCGGATCGCATAATATTTTGTTTTTATTTTGTGCTAACTTGCATAAACCTTTGAGTCGGCAGGGTTTTTTAAGGGTCGGTTCAGGTTTACGCCAACCAAACCATTTTTTTATGCCTTAGCCCTGGCTTTGCTCCTCACCCTCTAGAATTTTTTGGGGCAGGTGGGGGGAGAAAAAAACATGTGCAGCTAAGTCTCCACTGGCAAATTTCTTGATCACAAAATAGTCCGGGGAGTCTAGTCCACACAGACTGAAGGATGGAAATGGAGTACAACAGACTTTTTCTCTTGATAGATTTTAGTTTCATTAGGACCTAAGCCAATACTTTTTTGGTAGGGTGTGCAAAATCCTTACAGTGCAATTTTTGAAATTCCAATATGCCGTTACCATGTCCAAAATCACTAAAATCCTTTAAGTAATTTTCCGATAGATACAATATCTCTCGTGCCGAGAAAGTGTTGGTAGTATTTTTATCATTAGATTGGCCACAAAATCCAATATGGCTGCTCAAAAGACCAATATGCGCTCTCGTAAATCATTAAAACGATCTTAAATCCTCATTTTACGCTATTTACGACGCTATTTGAATACATACTGAACACCTTAAACAACTTGTTTCAAGTGTTTTTCAAATCTGTTACAATTGATCACCCTCTGCAAGTGTTATTTTAAACCTCTAGAATGCATTTCCAACGAATCAGGACATGTCAAGTGTTCTGCACTTTTGCATTTTTGATGCTTGATTCCAGTGTCCTATATGCATGCTTATGCTTTTACACATATGAAGTACAGGTATTTGATCACTTCGTTCGTTCGTGGCAAGTAGTCCAATCACAGGGAAGATCCGTCCCCAACCAGCCGACAGCTTCACCATCCAGGCCGACCAGGCCGAACTCCCCCCGGGGACCTGCAGACCTCACAGCCATCCACGATGTGTGGCCCAATGGCTACGGCTCTCCACCATCGCAGTTTGGTTAAGGTTCTACTCCGATCTTGCGAAGAAGCTCCCTGCACACCAACGCCACTCTGAAGTTCTGCCGAGGCGACCACGCCCTCCCACCAAGCCACACCCCCGGGCCCGCCAGATTGGGCCGTCCACCAACTGCCCCAGTCCAAAGCAGAGGAACGACCACCTCTCACACCATCCGTCCTCAACCGATCCAGGATGAACCGCATGGACCACACGACCGCAGCGTCACGGACTGGGGCAGCAAAGTGACTCCGTGGAACTCGCTGATCCTCAAGGGTGTTGGTGGTGGGATTAGGCCACAGGTTTCATCACATCACATTTCTGGCGAGCTTGATCGTTTCAAGGTTCCTCCTAAGGTTTGCAGGAGCTAATGCCATACAGAATTGGAAGTATTTGATCACTAGAAACCCTTAACTGGCATTTCTCGGTAATGGACATTTTTTCAAAATTTCAGATGGCAGCTATACACGCCGCCCTTTACAAAAAGTAAAAACCTACTATATGTGTATTATATTAAGTTACATCACTATTATTATTACAAAGGTGTAAATGAAGGTATGGGATACGGGAATTTGACCATTTGGAACATTCTTATCTGGAATTTTTTGTTGTTTCCTTTTACCATGCAACAATGGTTAAGGATGGTTGGCCAATGTGTGGCTGACTTTTACCTTCGGCTTCCATATTGGATTTCTAGAAATGCACTGCAGAAATTTTGCACACCCTCCACAAATTAATGGCTTAGGTCCTCATTGAACAAAAATCGATCAATAGAAAAAGTCTGTACTCCATTCCACCCTGTGCCCCACAATTCCTCCTGACTAACTACAACAACCTAACCCTTTCAAACCAAAATTAATTTTAGGATTTCACCGAACTGGTCACCTAAAGACATGTCTATAGGATGAAGGTGACAAATTCAATGTTTTTAAAATGAAATATTTGAGGATATTGCCAACCTGGTCTACTGACATGTTACGCGAAGAATAATATCCCATACAGTTACAGCATTTGATAGCCTTATCAACGCCTGATTGAGCGCAATTTTTAAGCACAAGCCCTGCAAGAGCTCCACAGGGCATACTGCGGGCATTGCTTTGTTTTTCGTTGCCCGAGGCGTTGATGTCACATGTTCAACTTCTTATATCTCTCAGCATAGCAATTCAAATGCATTCTCCATGCATAGACTCCTTGCTTGAAGTTGTAAAGGACATTCGGTCAAGATAAAAACAAGTTTGTCTCAGACACCCGGCGCACATTTTTTTTAGGTTTTTGCTCACTTGAAATATTACATTTTTTTGTTTTTTAAATCCCGCGTTTTGCAAAGCATTTTTTAAATAGAAAAAGTACACATTTGCAATTTGCATATTTCACCATTTCTTCTAGACAACTTTTTTTTTTTTGCCTTATAACTTCTAAACTGATACCTAAACTTCATCTTTTGGATTGTTTCACATAGTTTAGAGACCAAATATTCTCTGAATGTTTTTTCATTTTCAAGTATTTTATTTATTTGCAAGAAATCCTCAGTGTTCTATGGTGCGAAACAGCTTAACTTTAATGTGACCTTTGCACTCGATAATAACATTCCCATGCTAGACACACTATGACCCACGCTGTATTCAATTAGAAATAAAAAAATTTCAAATGAGATTCAAGTTGAAGGTACATTTCATGATTCCAGCACATTTTGTTTTCTTCATTGTGTTCACAAGATATCCTTGAGAAAGCTTGATCCCACAATAGTTTAAAAGTTGACTCAGAGATTTCAAATATATTTTTTTGTGTATAATGAAAATATCAACTAGAACCAAAGATAGTAAGCTAAAATGTACAATTCCGAAATTTGAGAGGAAACGGATTTTTTCGTTTGATGCGTAAACATTTATTGTAGTCTTACATCTCATAGGATCCTGGGTATAACAAAATTTCCGGATCCGGAAATTTTCTCCAAAGTTGGTGAGTTCTATAGGAAGGAATTCGATTTAAGCTGAGCATTTCACACAGTGTATTAGTATATGGAACAAGGCATTAGTCACATGAACAATACAATTTTTTTTTTTTTTAAATTGAGGGGCGCCCTCCTCAGGAATCTCTGAGTCGGCCTTAATTGATCCCGATCTATCAGTTTTTGTGTATGAGCATTTGCTTGTTTCCCACGGTCCCCCATAGGCCCTGTGTAGAATTTCTGTCTGTTTACGGAGCGAACATCAAAATTGCAAATTTCTCTTACAGATACAACCGAATTTGCCCGTAAGATTCGGTACACCTGACTGAATACTATGGCTAACAATTCAAGATGATTTAAATATTTCAACTTTATTTTTGAGGTAAGTTTGGGGGGGGGGGGGGAATCGAGGTTGTTGTGGATCACAAAATGCCCCTTTAAACTTTGTCAATTACACACCAAGACACACATACGGTATGTAGTTTGTTTTCATAGTGACCCTCTTGACCTTATTTGGCAGGACAAAAACAATCCTTAAAGGGATTAGCAGCGCTTTTGCTAATCCGAAACATCAAAAAAAAATCATCAAAAATTCAATATTTTTAATGTTTTTGTTTACTGGCATGGATATGCGAACATACCTGCAATTGGTTGGTTGAAATCTGGTGTCTAAAGACACTGCAGTACTTTTTACCCTGAATGCTAATAATTTCTATACATTCGTATCAATTCTCCGACTTGAGATCAAAAAAGCCTTTCCCCGGTGAATTCACAGATTTTCAGCGTGATATTGTGCCTCATGATCCATACAGTTTTACCTCAAAACACAAACATTAATTGATCTTGTTTATTCTGTACTAGTGTAAACCAAAATCAGCTGTTTAGTGCAGATTTTAAACGCCGTCGCTGTATGTCTATTTGCAGGAGACGGATGACAAACTTCCCCCAATACTTTCTTTTTTTTCCACTGTTTTGGCATTTTTATCCTACATTAAAGCATTAATATGGAATCGACCACACTTATCCCCTGATTTATAAGTTAAAAACATACATTTCCGTCATTTTTTTTCCCAATCTCTCGCATTATCCCCGCTGCTAATCCCTTAAAATACCTCCTTCATTGTGTGTTGACTACCAGCAATTTACATCAACAGTCACTTGTCCCCGCATGTGTTCTAAAATGATCAGTGCAAAATAGAGAACCTTTCTAATTCAAGTTCTTCAAATGTTATTCAAGTTTAAAAAACCAAAAATTGACAATGATATAATTAAGAAAGTATATATGCTAGGATTCACCACGGGGCACCATTTGAGACTGCTTGCAACAGCGCGTAGCCAGCCCGGTGGTTCCAGGGGGAAAATTTCCCGGAGGTGCAACAATATCCCGATCACAAAATTCACAAGCAAAAATTTCCTAGTCGCAGGGCAAAAGAATCCGAAAAGGGGCTGATATACATGAAATCTGTGTTTTTATTTCCCGATTTCCCTCAGATTTTTTTTTTCAGAGGGGGAACTCTGCCCCCCCCTTTGGCCCCCAACTGGCTACGCCCACTGGCTTGCAAGTAGTGTTGTCCTAACTGTAGGGTAGTTACACTAAAGAATTAATAATGCTACTAAGCTGAAAGTTTAGCCTTAAAATAGTCCATAATTGTTTGATTTGACCCCACACAAATTGCAACCGAAACAATTTTGGTGTTAATATATCTGGAAATAGTCCAAAAATAATATCTTAAAAGTCTACCAAATCAACTGGTGAACATGTTAGAAATCAGATAAGTAACCTTTGTACAGGTAAAAAATTAGAATTGTTCGAATTGATTTAAAAAATGATAGTCCACATATTATTGGGCAACTCCTAAGGTTTTAAAAAAGATAGTTTGCCCTATCTACTGGTTTATAGTTTTAGTACCTAGGCTCATAACAGTTTCAAGGTCTCCTGGGGTAAAATTTCAAGAATGGTCCGATTTTGATCGAACGGTTTGTAACTTTAAATTTGTCCCCCACCTAGATACGAAATGTAAATAGATTTCTTTGTTTTTGAACTTTCTATAATAAGAATTAAAGAGCTAATGCCTAGTGACCTCCCATAACCCTGTTAGCCACCAATCACATTAGCGTCCAATTATGCAACTAATATTATAGATGGTGCAACCAGTAAATATTTCGGGTCTTACATTAGACGACAATTTGACACCATTTTCTATTTTGACTCATAACTATTGAACTACAACCCTGCAGATATGGCAAACTATACCTTTTTTTTAATCCTGGAAATGTAACGAACACGTTGGCATACCTTTTGACGCGTTTGATACTTTTCATATTTTGACCCCTGTATAAACCTTACCCCCTTAAAAATATATGTTCCACTCCTTTGATTTTAGTAGACTTTTAATATGTTGTTTTTAAAGGTATTCTCAATACAATTCTGTTGAAATTGATTCTGTTGCAATTAGTGTTGGGTTAAGGCAGCATTCATTCTATTTTGACTGGCCTAAAATGGGGGGGGGGAGAAACACATTGATTCAGATGACTTAAAAGTGAAATTCAGAGATTATGTATTGTACAAAATAAATATTGTTAAAAATTCAAAATGAATCAGACACACCAATATAATTACTGGTACATATGTGAACTAAATTTTGCCAGTTGGTTACAAAAAAAGCTTTATTGAGCCAATCAGCAACCTTGGTTAAAGGCTGACTCAGATTTCCCGTTGAGGGCACCCTCAATTTTCAAACAAACTGTGTTTTTTGCATGTACATAATGCTTGTCCATATACTAATCACTGTGTGAAATAGCTAAGCTCAAATCGAAGTCCTTCATATAGAAAATCACGTCTTTGTTTTAAAATTCTGGATCCGGAAATTTTGTTATATACAGTATCCTATAGCACTGTTATATACACATAAATGTTTACTGCATCAAAACGAAAAATCCGATTCATCTCAAACTTTGGAATTGAACATTTTAGGTGACTATCTTTAGTTCTAGTTGACTATTTTTAATTAATATATTAAAAACATTATATTCAGAAAACTCCCTGCCTGTAAGATCCAACAAAAGCCAAATAATGTCTGGCTACTTTTGTCCTAATCATAGTATAGAATCAGATTTCTTTTATGTATGTCAGTTCAGTTTTGTATGCAATTTCTTGTTTGTTATAAGCACCTCACTAGCATCTCCACAGGGCCTTGATCACCAACTGAGTTTATGTGCAATTTACTGCAGGTAATGTAATACCAACTTGTAATTATTAATTGATTTATTTTATAATTAGCTGAACAGATGATGATAATTGCTGGTAATTTGCTCTTAACAACAATATTACATGCAACCTTAGACACGTACATATCATATTACAAGAAAATCCAGGATGGTGTCACTTCAAGTGAACCTAATTGACAATGAAGAATGGCAGGCATCACTTTGTAGGCATACTCAGTCAGACGGTGTGGGATGTTATTCTAGATTCAGAGATTTTCGGATTGAAATTACATGAAAGGCTAGAGCACATGACTGAACTTTAAATAACACCTTGAAAGTCAATGAACTTGCAACTTTATTTATAGTTACTTGTAAAGAAGTAAAATTTTATGTTTCAAATTTAATAAAACAGCATAAAATTTATAGTCTCTTGCATGGGTTATTTTGGTTTAAACCATATGTGTGTGCATTTATGTGTGTATGCAAGCTCACAAGACAAAACCGTGATAGATTTACAATGTACTTTATGACTGGTTCAGCTAACATCTGTCAAACACTGACCCTCAGCCTGGCTCTTCTTTGAAAATGTATTCATTGCGATAAGTGCAGAATTATACATACAATTGACATATGTGAACGATGAACATCATTAGAAGACTATGCATCATCATAACACAGCTGGCCCAGAGGATGTAAACAGAGGATTTGTCCCATTTCCTGAAATCCAAAAATCTGAACCAACAGCAGGTAACATTTTTATTGTATCATCCGGTGGAGCTCTGCGGAACATATTTTTTACAACACGGTTTAAGGTACAAGAGCCCTTCTCCAAAATAAATTGGTACTTAAAACTTGCTTTTTGATGCAGTTCTAACCTATATTACATTTGATTCAGAATTGAAAAAAAAATTTAAATCTTTGATGGAAAATGGCCCAATTTTTTTAATATGTTTAAAAGGTCCCAGAATGATATGATAAACCTACTCCAATCTTTATGGGAACATCCCTTCCACATAAACAGGCCAGAAATAAGAATACACTACCAGTGACACATTAGTGAAACTAATGATTTTCAGTCAGTGTCATTGAATAGATTCCCCCATTCACCTGGAATGTTTCTATTACTCTCTGAAAAATCAATAGTTATCAACTAAGATGTCATCACCACCCCAAATATTGAATGCTTCCTGTCCCTTCCTTGAGACTTGAAACAAAACCCATCAATTCTTTTGCATTTCCGGGGACTTTAAAAGGCAATATTTTCTTATATTCCAAGCCCTGAACTGAAGAATCAAATCCACTCTGGGGCTAGGGCATTTGGTGATTTTTTAATGTTGATAACCGGACGCGGACAAGATCGTATATCGGTCAAGGAACAGCCAATGATCGAGGAGTTTCCGTACCTCACTGAACTGGACACTTTTTTCTACACACTTGTATATTCGAAACCCTTCACGGAATAAAGCACATGTTTATTCCACTAAGGTTCCAACAATTCATAAGTGTGTCATATGGGTCGGGTTATGGAAACTCACCATGATCGACCCACACAAAGTGCTTAGAATTGGTTTTGTGTCTTATTGCTGTATTCGATTTGATTCATTTGGCAAGTTTGCTAATTGAAAGAGGCTTGACCGCCATTGTCCACATGGTCGTTTGAGCTTATAACCTAACAGATGACTGTCAAAACAACCTGACTTATAATGCTGTTAGAAATTACTAGATGTGCATAGCTGAAGGTAAAGCCCATCTTTAAAGGTCAAACAATATTATTTTGTTGCGGGGGGGGGGGCCATTGCATTAGAACCCACTTTCCTGCAAGGTGAATGTGGTATATATACTGTTAATACTAACAATAATTACTTTTGCTGATCTCATATGGGGGAGGCAGATGGGCCAGGATTCTGAGTGGCCTGATCCCCCACTGGTTATTCCACTGGTGGTAATGATAACCAATCAACGACTAATATCCATTTTGTCTGACTGGAATACCTGGGGGGGGGGTTACTTGGTGGACAAGGGTAGTTACAGACGTGCCGTCGATATGGGTCCCCACAGTTGCAACACCTTATTCTATAACAAGGTCGGTTTTCCCACCAACTATGTATAGATGGGGTCCGCTTTTTGAGGTCCATTGTTACCATATAAATAGGCCCATTTTTCAATTTTTGCTCGCCATTACTATGAAAATGGGCCGAGTTTGCTAAACTTGATTACTATGAACATGGTGCAAAATTCAAAGCAACATATAAATGGATACAATTTTGGAACCAACTCTATAAATGGTCATATTTTTGTAAAATTTGGTCACTAAAAACAATGGAGGGCATGACAAGTACGCCTAGGCCTAGTAAGAGCTATCGTCCAAAATCATAATCTGCCATTTTTTAATTAATGATAAGTTTCTAAATGTCCATACAGGCTTGGCTATATTGCAAGCAGTTTTTTAAAATGATGCATGCACAATTGTGAGCAGTGTTGACCTTACCATAATAAATATTTACAATAAGACAAGTGCCTGATAATTGGTTGGAAATAGATGGCCTTTTTGAGCATCAAACAATAAATACACTAATCACCTGAACATACATATATTAAGCTATTGAGGGTCCACACAAAATTTTTAAAAACTGGCATTACTTCGCCTTGACTTTACAAATCCATATCACCGATTCTTATTTCTAATGGATGTACCAGTATTATTCAGTGTACTTAACAAAGGCTGTTTGGCATCAATAACTTGGTGCAAAATGAAAGCAATTGAAGGCACTAAAGATATTAAAATTTGGCTGTATTACAATTCCCAAGAAAACTTGTGAAAACTGTTTTCAATAAGACGGGTCAGAATTTTTTTGTCCTAATCATTCATATTCGTGAGTAATAACACCCAGGAATTCGGATATACCAATAGGAGGCGGTACGTGAGTATTTTAAAACTTTTTCCTGACAGGTTTTTGCGTCAGAAAAAAACCCTGCGATATCATCCTATGTCTCAATTTGTAGCCCCGGGCTACGACGTGTTCGAGCTACAATAGGTATGCAAGAAATTATATCACCTGTAGAGGATAGCGATCTCGTAAATCAAACAGTTGGAAATTGTGCTATATGTACAATGTACATTTGAAGCAATAATCCACATCCCGCCCTCAATTTTTTCTCCAAAGCCGATATTTTTGATACTCTTCAGGTTTTCCTTTTTAATAACAAAATATCCTCCGTGGTATAGGCCTATAGCTGTATAGATGATCAAGTTTAAGTATTTTTTATAATTAATGGGGAATCCCAATACTATAGTCTGTTTACATGAAAAAGGTTGATTTTTCAATATTGAACCATTTTCTTGTCATTTTAGACTGAAAATAAATTTGGTCAAAATCATATTGCATAAACTGTTATTTAAAGGTAAAATCAGACATAGTTTGTGTTGTATACTTCTAAATAAATCAACCATATTGCTTTACATCTCCCTCTTCACTGTTTTATAACATTTTCCCCTGAATGAAATCATTTCAACCTAATGGAAATCATGCAGCCGACGTCCCTGCTTCTATTAATGTAACATCCTAACAATATCTATATAGACCCTCCAGGCAGTTTAAATGCGCTTCATTGGTTTTTAATGATGGCATACATTTGTATGCTCCATTGACAGGAACAACTACTATTTCTAACCTCACTAATTCATTTTTGATGATAAATCATTTTGTTGAGGACTAGACATATTCTGGAGATATTTTACTGTTATTTTTTAAATATATTTAGTTCATCATATGTCAATGTTAAATATTGAGCACGTTTTTTTTTTATAGCATCTAAAAAATCATTCAATTTGATTGTTTTTATGCTTTGTACAAGGCCATAGAATTGGATTGTCGCTATTACCAATATAGATCTTAGTTATGTGCATGTACCATGCCATATTGGGTTGCTTTTGGTACTATATTTACCAGTCATAAAGAAAAAAAAAACATTTGTTCCAGTAGGCCACGGCTCATTGTGATTTTGGAGTAATTTTACCAATTTGTTGTTTTCATTTTTTGATTTACAAAAATTTGCATTTTGAGATAAAAAGCCAGCAGAGTTATATATATAGATTGAAAAAAAAAAAAATTCTAAAGTGATCAGAAATTCATATTTTGAATCTCCCTCCCCAGCAGTTAACCACTCAGAGGGACATGGTGAAAAATACACAATTTGGAACATGCGTGCTATCGCAAAATTCCCCTCTGCTTTTCAAGCAAGGGGGATAAATCTGCAAGATGCAGTTTGGAACATTGACCTTGGGTTCATGACCGTTTGACATTTCATCCGCTCATGAAGGAACCCCTATTGCCCCAAGTCTGGTTTTAAATTGGACTTAAACGTTTTGAAGGAGACATGAAAAACGAAAAACATAACAACGAACTACCCACACATACATACACCTACGGACATGCGCGCTATAACAAAAACCCCCTTCTGCTTTCAAGCCAGCGGGGTTAAAAAGCTAAAAATACATATAGATATATAGATATAGAAAGTATATTTGATGGTACTAAGAGATTACACATGATATTCATATTTAATAAGCCATCAGAGATACTGTTAAGAAAGGTGATTAGACTTGGGGGATAATTCTTAATTGAGGATTTCTTGTAGATGATGATGGCCAAACTTCAATCAATATAGCAAATCACCAAATGAATCAAAAATAGCTTACCGCAACTTTACAGAATGCAAACGGACCAAACCAATTTGGATGGTTGAGCGGGTTTAAGGGGTGTCCGTGGAGCTGGTTACTGGTGTTTCCCATGACCCATGGATTTGTTCCTTGTACTTTAATCGAATAAAAAAAAAATTTGGAATAAGAAGATAATATTCTTGTAACATCAGAATTAAGCTAAATTAGAATCAGTTTTATCCTCAAGATGTCATTTTACCTGTTTTAAAACCATAATGATTGTTAAATTGAGAGTTCTTCAAAAAATAAAGGGGTGAGTTAAAAGTAATAGTGGCTTCCACGTTTCAATAAAAAGCTGTGAGTCATCCAAAATCACAGGTTTGACCGGGTGATTAGAATACCCTTCATTTTATGTATTTTTAACTGAATAATCTGAATTTGTTGTAGTTAATGACAGGACTGATTTGTGGTTACATTAATGAGTACCCCTCTATTATATCACACTATGGACCCAAACCTTCAGTCTAAAAAAACGAAAATACATGATTTCGTTGTAATTGCTATCTGATTGCATTTTCTGTCTGCGATCAACCGGAAGATATTCAATCATCCCACTTTCTGTCATGCATGGCCAGTCATTGATAGCAAATTCGGTGTGAGATGCTACAATGGTGAGTTTGATTAGAGTGAGTTGGCCCAGCAGAGTGAGTTGGGATATGAGTTGTGTTCTAATGAGTTTGAGCAGAATTACACAACAGACTACAAACAGGCTACAATGAGGTATGGAAAATATGATAACAATAATGGTGATGGGGATGCTGTTAGTAATGATAGCACTTTTAAAATCTATTTTCAAGTTGTATAATTACATCCAATGCATTTTTATAAGGCTACCTTAATGATATTTCCTTAACAGTGCTAGGATATATATTATCTGATTATAACATATCATGTAATCTATTCCTATTAAAGGCCGACTCAGAGATTTCAGGATGAGGGTGCACTCATTTTCCAAACAAATCATGTTTTTTGTATATATATAATGCTTGTCCATATACTAATCATTGTGAAATAACTTAGCTCAAATCGAAGTCCTTCATATAGAAAATCACAACTTTGTTATAAATTTCCGGATCCGGAATTTTCGTTACACACAACATCCTATGGCACTGTTATACTGTGCATAAATGTTTACGGCATGAAAACGGAAAATCTGATTCATCTCAAACTTTGGAATTAAGCATTTTAGGTGACTATCTTTAGTTCTAGATGACTATTTTTAATTACTACACAAAATAATTTTATTTTGAAATCTCTGAGTCAACCTTTAAAAAAGGTGCCCTGTCTGATTACAATATATATTTTTCTGCATTTTGGAGGAAAGGCCTTTGCCAACATACTTTAATTGCAAAAATTTGTTTGAATCAGACATACTGCTTTAATGCGAGCTGTAATTGCATGTATTACATATATACAATAGATCATAGGCCTGGGGGCTTCTTCTTAGCGTGTCCACATGTCATTAGTAATGGCTTGTGGTGGTGTCAGGATTTATTCAACTGGGTAAGCTGATCCGGGGCCGCGTGTATCTATATATGATACAGACGCTCCTAACATGGCCCGCTATTTTGAGACTAGGGGCGGATTGGGAACAGTCAGGGGTTAACACCCTACTCTTATTCGACACTGACTGCGATGTACATGTACAGTTGTGACTCTAAATTTGTACACGGGACCGACGGCTTAACGTCCCCTCCGAAGGACGGGATGCTTTTATGAGATCATTGGTACTTATATTTCCTACGTTGAACCATGTTCAGGGAGAGCTGGTATTCTGTATTTAATCAATAGCTCGTATACAGATTAAATCCAGAATTGAGCACCCGAGTAAATCCCAGTAAGTGCCCCCACCGGGATTCGAACCCGGGATTTTTTCGGTATTTTGTTGCCGCCCAGAGCAAGCACCCTAAACCCATACCACTCTCTCCCACTCTCCCTCACAACCTTGGGGGCTAGGCACATCCCATATGTGTAAGTATACGTCCCCTGTCGAATGACCCACCTTTTTGACCGTCTCAATACCCAATGACCCCCTTTTTTCCCATCTGATACCCAATGACCTCCTTTTTGCAGCACAAGACCACAGTTGTCATAGTCCAGTACCCGAATGACCCCAGTAGTCAACTTTAAAGGTGCAACAAGAGATTTCACATATCAGGTGCCCTAAAAAAAACAAAAGCACTGATTTTTGTCCTGATGTAAAGCTTTCCATCAAAAATATCCCCATCTGGAAGGATTAAGCTGAGAAATGGTTCTTTGGTACAGAAATTTTAAAATTTCTAATTTTGTATAGGAGCAAATACGAAATTCAGCCTATGTTTTATATTGAAATATAAGCAAATCAAAATCACCGTTTTCTCTCTTTTAAGACATTTCTGTAGCCAAATACAAGGTAAGAAATTTATTGAGTGCCTTATCTATATGAAATTACCATTATGACACAATACTTGGGTGGCATCAAAATCTCTCATTGCACATTTAACTTTTTCAACTTAATTTTTGTTTTGCATGACAGAACCAGTGCCATTGATCCCATAATTCCATTTATTGGCTTCCCAATACCCAATGAGCTCACTTTCAAACTACTGTTACTAGTAGTAAATGACCCCCTTTTTTCAAAAGACATCCAGTACCAATACCCCCCTACTTTTAGATACCAGTTTACACATCCCCGTCACTTGTCAAGATTGTGATCTCATATGTGCTCACTTTCAGGATCCCTTACAGCGGTCCGGTAATACGTATATCCTGTTTCTAAAATTGAAAAAAAAAAAAAAAAAGTTGCGCAGCATTTGAAAATTCTCAAGACTGGAATAATACCGAAAGCCGGTATGGGAAAAAGGGATGCAGCCCATAACGATTGAGTGTTAACTTTTCCATGTTTGCGAGCACCTAAGTACCCGACAAAATGTTCAATTTTCTCGCTAGGTTCTATAGGTTCAGACCCAATAACAATACATATCCAAAACAAAACATAGTAACAGACCCTCTGCTGCAAAAATCTCCATATAACCCCTTCGTTTTCTGGAGATATTTGAGATTTAGTTTAATTTGCATGCATTCGCTATGACGGACTGATAACGTTAATCTCTCGCGCAGTACTAATTTAGATAATATCTTTCGAAGTCTGTGACACAGGCTAGACCTGTAAGGACCGCCGTAAGAATCCCTGTAATGACGATGATTACCCAATCTTGGGCAAAGGTTACAACCAGGTCTGATTTACCATACCACTTGAATGTTAGCAGTAATTGTGTTTATTATGATGTTCCATACTGGTAATTATACTTTTGCTCAAAGTTGAAAAGACAGAATTCAGACCAAATTATTTTCAGATGTCCATAGATAAATACAAGTTTCTAATGACATCATAATCTCACAATTATTTTTTTTGGGGGGGGGGGGTAGGCACAACTGATGAATAGACAATACACTTTCAACTAGCATCATCAGGGATTGGTAGGGTTGATATTTTTGATGGGCAATGAAATCTTGTCATGATACTTCAGTTTAGTGTTTTTCACTGCATCATGTTTTGCTTGATTACAAGGACAAAGAGAATCTGGTGAGAGTGGTATGGTATGGCCACCCTACCGTGGCATTTTTCCAGGCAAGTTACTTTACCTAGCTAACTGACCATGTAACTCATCCTACTCTCTAACAACTTCCTATCATACACCTCACCAATTTGACAGCCTCATCAAATGGCATGGCAACCCTGCCCTGTACTACTTCACAAGCACCACAGTCACTTTTCCCTTTCTATGCCGTAATGCCGGCATCTGCTGCCAATTTACACCAAGTACGGTACAATCAGAGTTAACACAGCGGGAGCCAATACCTTTAACTCTGCCTGGTTTCTACTGATGATTGCAACTGACGTATTGGTGTATCTAAACACTACACTGTGGAATTAAGAAACCTATCTTGTAACAACACAGCGACACGGAATAAATACTAATTCCATAAAGAGACAGAGGAGAGGAAAAGTGATAACATCAGAGCATCACTGTGGCGTAAACCAACACAATCACTGTTTCTCGGGTACAAACACACGGCACTAGTAGCTCTGAGTGATATTGGGCTAAGCACGCTTGCATATTACTAGCCATCACACGGTCTAGTCTAATCCCACTGCAACGTACAAGAACAGGATCATAGACCTGGGTGAGTTAGCAAACACCAGATGATATAGCTTGTTATTAACAAATGAGTATCATGTCAGTGCCGAGTTAGTATATGGTCGGTGATATGTCTATGTAACTGCATCAATACATGCTAATATGCAGAGGGATAATTTAAATTACATTATGTATGTATTTGGAGGCAGAAGGATTACCTTTTCTCGTATAGCATTTAAATAAATGCATGATATGCATCACTTGGCCGCAAGTCCGACATTCCTTATGTCATTGTCATCTTTAAATTTTCAGATGCACTGGTTATGGATTTCTATGCACATGGCTTGGAGCGTGTATAAATTACTTCTGTATTTCCCATTTCCGGTTTTGGGTCCCAGCCGGAATCAAGCTGGTTTCGCGTGTTGAGTTGAATACTTAAGTGCCCGTATCTAAACAAGAAATCATTCAGAAATTCTTGAGCTGACACTACACCTTGCCTTCAAATGCATTAATTTATTATGTTTTCCATCAGAGGGTGTTTTTTTGCTTCACCCCCATCAACCAGTTTTGGGAAATTTCCATTCACCTCATAGGGCCATGTGATCACATAAAAATCCTATTCTTAACACATAAACCCCTGACTTTAATACTCGTTTCAGCCCACACCGCGTATACTTAGGGAATTTTTTGCATGATTATGAAATGTCTTGTTGTTCTTAACTTTTGAACATTTTTTATCCCTAAGTACTGACATGTGTTTGTAACAGTCCAGTATGGCACATTGCTATGCTTCATGGGATTGATTCAAAAACACCCTCTGGTTTTCCATTAAGCCTGTGAATTTTGAAACTCAGATTTGTCCAATTACCGAATAGGAGATGATGTACTGCAATGCAATATGACATGACAATTCATCGAGGGTTTAGGGCAAAGAGGCCCATCTGCAATAGCTGCCAGGTGTTAGATCTGGCAGGTTTAAACACTCAATAATAGCACAACTGACAAATGGCAGCCATTGCAGATGGGGCCTTCTTGCAGTAAACACTTGACATATGCAGTTCAAATCAATAATACCACATTAATTACGACACACCGCCTAATTTTTTCTTGATGTTGAGATTACGATACGGTTTGTTTTCAATTAAGAAAACCCCCTCAAAGTAGTTCATTAGCATGGCCATTTGGATGTTCTACATCTCTTGAAATAACAATATTTGAAATTAAACACAAGGATCTTCGATCTTATAAGCCCAGTTAAAGGTCATGGTCCAATTGTTAATAGCCTTGTCCCCAGAACACCACATTTTACCAGAAGTGGTCAAAAAATTTTAACCCACAAAAAAACAAAGAAATTAAAATTTCTAATTTACAATGTGAAATCTTAGGGCTAAAGGGATGTTTGGTTTGGATGTTATGAGTGGAAATGGTGCTCCATTTTAGTCGACCACTATTAATTTTTGCAGAGTACTTGCTCCAAGTACAAAAAAAAATCATGATTTAACTCTCGCATCAAAATGCGCCTGAAATATGGTGCCCAATACTTTGCAAAAATGGGATTTGGGGTCAAGCTCATTCAAACAAGATTAAAAACTAACATAGTTTTAGTCCAGTCATCCCCTTGTTCAGTAGTTTTTTCTGGCTTTGTGTTATGCTTGTCATTTTACGAGGGCACATAGGGATTTCTTTGATAGTTTGTGTGTTGTATTGGCTGTCTGTAGTAATAAATCTGTTGAAACCCAAAGTTAACCCGTACGTTTTAACATACATGCACACATTTACAGGCACTTACATGTAATGGTCCTGTGGGGTTAGTGTGCCCCAGTAACAACCCACAAGTGGATCAAAGTTATCTAGAGGTCATTAGAGGTGATGGCCCAAAATGGTTCAGTTTATCAAATTGCTTGGTTGTTTTCACATATGTCTATCGATTTTCATGACAATTGGATACACTGGTCATTAGGTAGTGTCCCATGTGGTAGTGAACTCATGGACTTTGGTGACCTCATGTGACCTTTGTCCCCATTCACAAAATTGCAATGGAAGACGACCCAAACCACCACCCCCCCATGCATTCGGTGAACGCTGTGACCTTTTAGTTTTATTAAAAGAAAAGTGGTTGACATATTTAAATCTTTCACTTAAAAGCAAAATGATAAATCAAAGAAATTTGGTTTGTCATATTTTCAAGAAACACATATTGCTCTAACCATTTCTCGGCCTGTTTCTAGAATGTTTACAAATAATAACTAGGCATATAGTGACTTTTGCTAAATCAGAAAATTTGCCAAAATCATCAAAAATCTGAATTTTTGCATTTGTAACAAGTATAGTTATCCTAACATGACCCCTTCTTGCAAGTGATACATCTACAAAGCACCTAATAAGGACAAAATCAGATATATTAGTCATTACTGTCCAATCGGACACTTACTACAATTAAATGGGGATTAATATTCTTTGAGCAATGCAGTTTTCTCCTTTCGTCATTTTTCAGTTGGAAGGAAAAAATGCTTTTTGAGAGGCCTACAAGCTTATGCTTCACTTTTAAGCTATTCACTGAAATTTTGAATATGTTTTATTCTTTCGAGTTGAATCACTGATAGTGTTCTTTAACGATGTCCACAGAATTTTCAGAAAGGAATATTCTTAGAATACAGAAAAAACAGGCAAAACTACACCGATGCTACACTGCGCTATGTATTTGTGAGAACAATTCTCACTGTTGTGGTGATAACATTAATATGTACTGTAAACGTGATAATTTTCGCATGTGTAATATTTCACGCTTGAGCAATTTTGAGTATTTTCACTTGTTTTTAATTTCGCTTTTTTCGCAGCTCCTACATAGACGTACACACAAAATAAACATTTTCGCGCATTTTGAATTTCGCGCTTGCTCAGAAGTGTGCGAAAAGTGCGAAAATTAATGTAGCGTGAATATTTCCACTCACAGTATGCAATCCCATTTGATGTGAAGTTACATGAATATGATTGCGACTAACAAGGTCAGTGTGCTGTGAAACACAGATGTAACATACACACAATCCCTGAATATGCATCATTTCTTTGCAAGCACTCGATATGCTCATCATCAAAATATGTAACAAAAGAAGAGACTTTCCCAGATGCGAGGAGCCAGGGGAGGGGGTCTTACATTTATTTTGTGTTCAGACATGCTTCTGAGAGTCAGGAAGTAGGTCTCATATCTATACTTTGTTCATCTCCAAATAGGTAAGCCTATACCATGAATTGATATAGAATGGTGGAGGCACAACTGCAATCAACACTATGCATACCTGCCGACACTGAGAACCCAAAAACCAGAATGTATGTCACACCATGGAGTTATCATGGTCACAAACACCTCATCACAAAAGCTTTTATCATGTTTATGGGTGGCATCTATTCACTATGAGCTAGTAAAATCTCAATTCCCTTGGCACAGTTCAGTAGCTTTCATTCACCAGTGTATTCAGAAAACACACCCCCTTGTTTTGGGGTATGATATATGATACCCAGATCACACAAACTCAGTTCATGTCAATGTATGTACAAGTACAACCCACTGAACTGTGTCCTTGGTGGATGAGCTTATTGTTACTCATAGTGATTTCTGATCCACTTTATGGCCTCTAGTAGAGTACACAGGGGCAAAGTCTCCCGAAGTTACTGTTTAAGCTGCAGAGCTTCAGGAGCCCAGAAATATTTCAGGACTCTTCTGGCAATTAATTCAAGATTTGTTTGAAATTTCAGTAATTGGGATATCCCTATTTTTTGCAATTTGGAATTTCAAAATAGGGATGATTCCTATAAAACAGGTATGTACTATGCAGCAGATATCATGTGTGACATACTCGCGGCGCACGCTTGCGGCAAGATGTGCGCACGTAAAACAGAATTACTTTCACGTATGGATAAACAAAAGCCAAATATTTTTACCTATTGGGTAATTAATAAAGTATAGCCATTTTCCCCAAAAATGGGACCTATACTAGACATGCCAATTTTGGTTAAAAGGTGACATTTGTTTCAAAATTTTCCAACATTTCTGCAAATTTGGGGTCCAGATTGAGGACAATTGACTAATTATCCCAGATGTGAGGACC